>JBAMJV010006233.1:127500-158601 GCA_037951105.1 Echinarachnius parma
TCCAAAAGACTAGTCCGCGTGACAGGAGGAGATACTCACCACTAGGCTACCAAGGATAGGCTGAGAACATTGAAAAGAACAGGATAATAAACAGATGATAAACGAAAACGGTTAAGAAGAAAATAAAAAGGGTACTCTCCTTGGCGGGGAATCGAACCCCGGTCTTCCGCGTGACAGGCGGAGATACTCACCACTATACTACCAAGGATCGGATGAGAACCTTAACAAGACTTTGGTAAACGAAGATGATATTAAACAAAAACGGTTAAAAAGAAAATATAAAGCATATTTGTGTGTATGTATGTGTCAGTATTTATGCGTGCGTGTGTAAGTGTGTACATGTGTGTGTTTGTATCTGTGTATGAGTTGATGGTTGCGCAATAAAAAAAATATGTTGATGCCTCAGCATGGATCAAGATTCAATCTTAAAGGGATCTAATAACATTGCCAAATTCCACAAATATTACTAAGAACTCTTGTGCTTATCTCATACCTTGTTGTATTCATATTACCAATAGAAGCATGGAACAGGTTTCGGTTTTACGAATTTTCCTTTCGCTCATTAATTGGCCATATAATATCAATTTAATATTAAGTCTTATCACAACAATACACATATTATCAACCATTCATCACGTGTTGCACATGTCAACACAGTTACTAGATCCCTTTAAGAGTGACAAGTGCGAAGACCCTAATTAATTAACCAAAATAACCTAAGAAATTGAGCGAAAAAACAACTTAACCCTAAAAAGACTGGGGGGGGGGCTGATTTAGCCCCCCCCCCCCCCTCCTCTATTTTCGCGATAATTCCGCAACGCGCGCAGGTATTGCCGCGGGACTTTATGAGTTTTTTCATTGAAGTCTTGCGCAACTTTTGAGACCAAATTTGCGACGACCGGGTATACCGTTCTAAAGTCACGTGACCTTTTGTAAGTGAGCGTCGGCCTGAAAATCGCTAAATTTAGTTATTTGTGTACAAATCCTACGGAAATTGATTTTTTCCTAGAAAAGACAAAATCTTCATTATTTTTCATTCTAATCATTGCAATCATTTAATTTGGGGCTAAAAATGGTTGAATAATGGTCAATAATTATTTCCATTGAAAAAAACAATAAAAACATAAGTCGAAAAAACAAAGAAATACATAAGAAATGCAATTTTCGCATAATTAATTAGCTCTAATTAGCATATTATAATTAGAACAAACAATTTAACTATGCAATATTGAATGGCTCATGGACATCTATCACCATGCCAAATTTGGAGTTGATTGGAGTTTCGATTTCCGAGAAAACTACGAAAAATACAAACAAATACAATATTCGCATAATTAATTAGCTCTAATTAGCATATTCTAATTATTATTATTTTTTTAACTACGTAATATTGTAGACCTTATGGACATCTATCACGATGCCAAATTTGGAGTCGATCGGAGTTTTGGTTGCCGAGATCTTAGGGGGGGGGGGGGCCCTTTTAGCCCCCCCCCCCCCCCCCCCCCAGTTTTTTTAAGGTTCAAAATAGCCCAGTCTTTTTAGGGTTAAACAGTTCAGGGTTAACGGAATATACTAAAAAAGTAAAATCGAAAAAAAAAAATGTATCCTCCTTGGCGGGGAATCGAACCCCGGTCTTCCGCGTGACAGGCGGAGATACTCACCACTATACTACCAAGGATTTGGATGGCAAATAGTGCAGCACAACGATCTTAAAGGGATAGTTGAGTATTGGTCAAACTTAACTTTAGTAACCATTACGGAACAAAGTAATAGTTATACTTTCACCATGCTCGAAAAGTATACACAATTACAAACGAATAATTAAAACCCCTGTTATCATTCAAAAATAGCCGTTACAACTCAAGAGGGCGCTATTTAAAAAAATCACTGGTTTTAAGCATTTTTCTTACAAAATTGTGCATTTAATGTTTTGTTAAAATAGAGATTCAATAGAAATATCAACGACTTTTTAAAAACCTATTCAGATTTTTTTCCAAGTAGTCTTTAAGCATTTTTTTCTTTCTTTTTCTAAAAAGTCTAAATATCCCCCGGTGATTACCGGTAAAGAATCTTTTGAATACAAATATACTTATGGATATTTCAGCCGTTTCTGAACCGATTTTGATCAAGTAAAGTTAATTCTGTCATTAAATTTGTATGTTCTTTCAAATTTGACAGTCAGTTTTTCATTTTCTCACCAAAAAAAATATCGGGGGGCACTTCGGGAAATACCAATACTCAACGGTACCTTTAATACGGTGGGAAATAGAACGGATGCTACACTCCGGCGAAGATTCTAAGTCTAGTATTGATAACCTGAATTTTCTATTCACTATCGTTTGAAGGTGGTGTGCAGTTACGGGGGACACGAGGGGAGGGGGCACGTTCCCAACTTAAAACATGAGGGGAAATATGTGTAAAATAAAGAAATACATAAGTTGCCCCCCCCCCCCCCCCCCCTTCATCCACGTGCCACCAATCATTCTGACCGCTTTACGCCACTGAGAGTATGTATGTGTGTTTGTTTTGTTGTTGTTGTTATTGCGTTTTATGTGTTTGTGTGTGCTATGATGTGTTACACGAAATGTGACAGGAAACATTATTTTAATAATAAATTGAAATAAAAAGACTACTGGGATAATGGAAGCAACATGACCTGACAATTATGCGTAAAATTCAATTAACGAATGCACGGACTCTAAAAGATTAATTATGAATATCCTATTGGATTCAAGAAAATTTAAATTAAAATTAATCAAAAATAAACCCTCCTTGGCGGGGAATCGAACCCCGGTCTTCCGCGTGACAGGCGGAGATACTTACCACTATACTACCAAGGATTTGGATGGCGTTGTGTGCAGCACAATGAATTAAGTACGATAGGATTGTAAGTGTGTAACCTATAGTATGTGTGTGTCATCGAATATACAGGGTGGCCCAGTGTGTGTGTGTGTGTGTGTGTGTGTGTGTGTGCGTGTGTGTATGTTTCTGTCTGTCTGACTGCCTTTGTTCAAAACACTGTTTTATTCCTCACTTGGCGCAAGTGAGATTTTGCAGTCTTCTAAAGATTGTCTTTTGTTTAGTCATGCGTGCAGATATTTAAATGAAAAGGGTCTCGAAATATGCTGGGAGGATAACTCTACCAAGACATATCATAAAACTCATAATTAGACGTTCATATTTCAAACAAGACAACTTTTAAAAGATGGGACATTTTTTCTGACTCACTCTGTATATATAGCAGGCTGGCAATACAGCATGCACGTTATACAAACATTGTATACAAACTAAATGTCATTACACTTAAAGTAGAATTTCTTTGTTTTTAAATTTAGATTCAGCTCATATTTCTATATTTCATACATAATCCATAACACGAATATTACAAATAAGTGTTTCGAAACATTGTTATTGAGAAGGTATCATCAATAAATTAGTGGTAATTTGTAAGCCAGTATTGTGGCATCAAAAGTCCCGCCGAAACCAGCTGAATACTATGACGTCATTCATTGAGTAAGTCATCCTTAGCAGACGATGTCCGATATATATATAACAAACACATTTTATAGTGCCTTTTTAACATGACTCTGTTCAATCATCCTTGTTTATTGAGGAGAATATTTGTCATTATTTGCTCCTCTGCCTCACTCTTAAAAGCACTTTGTTGTTCTTTGACACACAATTTTCCCGTAAGCATGCTAAATAACGTTATTTTAATCTATCACATCGCCCATAAGTATCACACACAGAACTGCACATTCAGCGACACCCACATCAAAATACAGCTTTTGAACAATGGGCCAATAGATCGTGCCCAGATTTCGGCGGGTCTTTCAAGCAGATAAAGTAGGACGGTGTGTGACTTACTTCATTGAATTTGTCTTTATTTCCGTAAATGTCTCCGAGTGAATGATTATTGTGTATAAGTCGAGGTGAACCTTATTTACAAAATGCAATGAAATAAATGCGCTTTCGTGACAATAATACACGTTTAGCAGACAAAAAAAGTGCACTAATGGTTGTGTAGATTCGCAATGAGACATCGTCTGCTAATGTTAAACTTACTCAATGAGTGACGTCATCAAAACATTGGCGTTTTTTAGCGCAAAGAGCGCTTGTTTTCTATTCTTGTGATGGGGTTTTGTTTTGTTGTTGTAATAAGATATCGTGTTGGTATGGAAAACCAAAAAAGTATTAATTTTAATTTGTTAGTCCCTAGCCCTCTAGTGATGCATTATTCTCATATTTTGTGATTTTCAATGAAATTCTACTTTAATACATGACCATCACAAAGGTCTCCATCTTAAATCTAGACATGATTTTATTTTATTTTTTTATTATGACAATATCATAACAAAGATCACATACGCTAAATTGGCAACGAATAAGGTCTTGGGTTCGATTCCCGGTAAATTTAAATTTTCTTTGCTAAAACAAATTGATACATTTCATATGTTATTTAAACATTTTCTGGTCAGTTGCCTCCGTGTTTGAATTTACTTTAAATTAATAAAAAGGTTGCAACACATTGCGTGGCCCCTTGCACTTTTGTTTTAATATACATGTAGGTTGATTTCATTTCCTGTGGGTTTGTGCTTCAGTTCAGTTCAGTTCAGTTTATTTTTTATTTCCAACACAAATTTCAAATATATAATATTAAAGCAAACAAAGAGTTTACTTGTGTATAAAATAAAACAAGCTAAGCAAAATAACACGATGCCCCGCGATACCCCACGATACCCCACGATACCCCTCGATACCCCGCGATGCCTCCAACACGCTACCCCAAAGTAGTACTAGATGGAAGAATAGATGGGGTCAGGCCACGTGGAAGACCTCCCAAAAGATGGACAGACTGCATCGAATCAGACTGCTCAAACCGTAATATAAACTCCTACACAGAGGCTGCACACCTGGCAAGGAATACCGAAAGAAATGGCGAGAAATCGTGATGCGGATGCCACCACTCAACCAGCCGTTGGAGTGAAAGGCATAAGTCAAGTCAAGTAAGTCAAGCACAATAAAGCTAATTTCAAACAGTACTTTTAACTGGGACGAGCATAAAAAAAGGGTTTCTGAGAAGACCCGGAGGTCTCGGGTCCGATTCCCCGCGAAGCCCAATTATCTTTGCTCATTTTCTTTTGTTTCATACATTTCTGGTACAGCTTCTCTCTTTGAATGATTGAATAAACTTCATGATATTCATATTCATATTCATATTCATGGTTTAATGTTGACGTCATACACAGTGACAATTGTTAACATGCTCCTACAACTTTAACCCATGTTTGTTTTGTGAAGTCTAACCAGACACTCTCGAAATTAAATTTGTAGTTCGCGTATTGTTACGTCACGCGCGCTTCAAACAATGATTTTGCAAGCAAGAAAGGACAATAAAGATCGCCCATTGTTACGTCACATAAACTTTTGGCGCGTTCGCGTACAATCTGCTCTGTGATTGGTTCAAAGTGCGAGAAGTGAACGATTGTCATAGAAACTAAGTTTTGTGTCAACAGAGAATACTATAAATACTGTGATTACTTTGTTATCAGTTAATCATAACCCTTTTTGCTTTTTGATCGAAGCATTATCGAGAGTTTCTCTCCAGCCTCTGAAGTTATTTTCAGCGTAGGCCCGATCTATATTCATCGATCGATTTCTGATATTCTGTACAAATTGTTGTCTGTCTGTATACCAGGTGAGTAGATTTTCCATTCATTTTGCTGATTTGTTTCTTTTAAAAGAACGAACAAAAAGAGATGAATATATTTTACCATAAACAATTTACGAACTACATAGAGTAAGACAAGACAAAAAAGGAAATTTAGTTATCAGAATAACTTTAAACTATTGCCTTTATGTACAATAAAATTGTACATTTCGTTATTTTTAACGTTACTAGTATCCATGTTTAATTTACAAAAATAAATATATGTTCATTATCATGATATCCCTGTTTACTATATACACGGTAATTTATTAATGAAACGATATTTATAAACAGGTTTAAATCGCTTCCTAACGTTGTATTATACAACAATCTTATCCAACATAATAATGTCAAAAATATAGGAGTGAACATAGTAGAATCCTAACAAAATTATAGGCATTTTTCTGTAACAAAAACTAGATCTGTATTATTTTATTAGAATAGCGTAATAAACAATTTGTATTAGTCAACAACCAACCAGAGTAGATGTTTAAAATGTTTATATGATACTGCATGGCAATAATTCTATTTCAAATATATTGCTCAATTTCTATCTCTTTTTCACAGATGATGAACATACTGTATCTTGGAGAAAAAAAAACATGTTTCCTCTTCGTCATGTTGGTATTGTTATATCAGGTTGTTCTCTGTCATTCTTGTCGCCGATGCAGACCTTTGCTTCAATGAACCTTTCTATAATATTACGTCAATCCATACTTATACGTCTCTTGTATAACTCCCTCACATTGTATCAAATCAGTCATGACAGTCAACGGTATCGTGAGCACTCCGTATCTAATCGCAGACCATGGCGACTTCGCCGCTCAGCGAGCCAGAAGAACCAGGAGGATTGCACAGAGAAAGCAACGCCTCAGGCGCGGTGACGCCTCAAGGCACACGGCTGAGATTCTTGAGGCCTTGGCGATTCACGATGCCAACCAGTCAACCGTTGCCAGGAAGTCATCATATACCGCAGATGAGGTGGCTGATGGAAGCATGCGTGCTGATGTACCCAAAGATGCTGCTGTTGAAGTTGACCAAAGGCACACCAAGCAGACTACACAGGAAGTCTCCAAGATGGCATCAAGACTAAGGCGTCCCAGGCGTGTTGACGCTGCGAGCCATTCTACAGAGATTCTCCAAGCATTGGCACTACACCCAGCCAGGCAGAATCCCGCTACCACTTCTACATCTACCGTAGACGAGGAGGAGATGTGCGGAGGCTTACCCATCCATGTTCCAGTAGTTGATGCTGCTGCTGCTGCTCCTGGTGCTACATCTACTGCTACTACTGCTGCTGATGCTTCTGCTTCGGCTGTTGATGATGATGATGATGCTACATCTGCTGCTGCTGCTGATTATGATGTTGTTGCTACTGGCGCTGCTGCTGCTGATGATGATCTTTCAGGTGAACGAATGCAGAATGAGCAGATAGTGGACGGCGTTCAAGAGACGCCTACATCTGCTCCTGTTGAGCCAGAGCAAGTCAGCATCGCGACAAACAGCACGAGTCCTCAGTCGCGCCGGGTTCGCCGGCAGCGTGGAAGGGCATCGGACCACACGACAGAGATTGCACAGGCTCTCTCATATGTTGCTGCTGCAACCGACCCATCTTCACCACCATCACTTGGGCCAACGGAATCACTTCCGGTCCTGGAGGAACAGGAGCCCACGCCATTCGACCAGATCTCCAGTGGCAGTGGATGTAGCGCTGCTGGTGCCGCTGCAACCGACCCGTCTTCACTTGGGCCTTTGGAAGAACTTCAGGCTCCTGATCCAGAGACCGGAATGTCCATACAGCTTGACCAGGACCTCAGTTGCCGTGGAAGTATCGGACTTGAAAATGAAGGAGTGCTAGTTGAGCGGGGTGATTATGTTCAGGTGAATGTCTTATTTATTTTGCATTTATAATATACTTTCATGTCTATCAAAACCAGTATCACATCGTTAAGGTGCTTCTATACATGTCTAAAATTGAACTAAAGGTCATGATTATCGGGAAGTATCCCTACCGAGCTACTTTATTACCAGGTTGAAATAAACTATTCGTTTCTTGTAAAAGTGAGAAAAGGATTCAAAACCACATGATACAAATAAAAAACATATACGGATACTACACTGTAAATCATACAATTTGGATTATTTATCATGCCTGCTGTATCAAAATGTTTATTCAGTTTTTACTCGAGTTCAATACGTCATTATTTGATAGAGATATATATGTTTTAGATTATAGGACTTAAACAGAATTATCAGTTTGTAGGCAAACAAAACATTCATATTGTAAAGATTATATTTTTGGCTGCTGATGAAAATTTGTTTCTGCCTATTTAATTTCATCTCACACTTGTATAATATTTAAAAACACAGGCGGTGCTCTCTTCCGAACCATCCGGTTTATCTCCTCCAACTGGTGAGACGGTTCTGAAGAGAATTGATGAGGCCGTCGTCGATCTTTTGGCGCCAAAGGTCACGTGTTCATCTCTGAGCCTCAAACACCTGAAGACATTTGACATGGGTTGGCCAATTCAGGTATGGTTTATTGAGATTATTTGTGTTATATTCACTGTCAAAAGTACATATTCCACGGGCATTCATTTCCAATAGGAAAACAAAGTATGGTCTTCTTTCAAAACTGCGCCCAAAATATAAATAATTGCATTGTTCGGCTGCTATTTTTCCATTATGATTAAATTCATTACACTCTAATAATAGATTTACCAACTTATTCATTAATTCTGTTTTACATTTTTTCAAATTGCCATTTGCCATTGTTCTTTTTCTTTTCACATTTTCAGGGTCTGAGCGGTCTGGTTGAAATCGGCAGCGGGAGTTACGGGAGAGTTCTGATAGCTCGCCACACCCAGACAAACACCGCACTCGCCATCAAGCAACCGTTTAGATCGGACAACCACGCCTCGCCGGGAGAGATGGTCGACGAGCTCAACAATACCAGAGCTCGTTCAACCAAGGAGGCCTTCATCCACCAGTTGGTTTCCGGACTCCCCTTCTTTCCGACATTCTGGGGCACACTCGACACGGGCCGTGACATCTGTCTGGCTGTGGAGTTCGTCGGAGATGAGCATACCGCCAATAGTCTTTCCCTAGTCAACCCGCCGGTCCTGTCTGCAAGGAAGGCACTTGGTATTGCAGAGGACATCGTGCGCGGGCTGTTGGTGCTCCACGACCACGGCATTCTCCACAACGATCTTAAGTCTGACAACATCCTCCTGAAGCGCCAAGGCGAACGTCGTCGATACCAGGCTGTCATCATCGACTTCGGGCTAGCTAGCACTATCGAGACGCCGATGAGGTTGCCGAGGCTTCCAGAGGACATCCGGATTGCCTATCTATTGGGACACCAGGCGGACTATCTGGCCCCAGAGGTTATCCTGGATGGCAAACCGACATCGACTGCCTCGGATGTCTTCTCTCTTGGCAGGATATTCCTGGACATAGAACAGCGTGTTGAAGGTAACTTCTCGGTTTTAGTACTCGTATCTTGTTATTCAGGGTAGCTGCTCTGAAAATCACAAAATAGTATTCTTATCATGAACATTTCAAGTGACTGAATACATTATGTTAGTTTGGTATCAACTTTGACAAGTTGATACCGAACTACCCTTATGTATTCAGTCACTTGTAGGATGAAAACATCAGTTATATCATAATGATCAAATAAAATCATATGCAATTGATTGAATGTTCAAACGAATTAAATGCTTTTCATTCACTTTCCATTTCGTTTCTTTCTCAATCGCTGCCCTTTATTTTGTTTCTAATTTACCCATCCATACTTCTTTATGACGCTGTCATTTCTGCATTTTTAATTGCATCTCTTTCTTTTGTTTCGCTCTTGTTTATTTTCATTACAGATCCAACCGCCTCTGCCATCTCAAAGCTGGGTGACCTTGGAGAACAGTGCATGGTCAAAGAAGCAAATGAAAGACCGGAACTCAACACAGTCTTAAAGAATATCATCAAAATCCGGAGAGCCCAGAAACCATTTTGGCGGAGAATGCTGGCCAAATTCATCTAAAAAACAATGATAACTGATTGATAATTGATTGATGTACATAAATGTAAATAAAATTGTAAATAGTACAACTTTGGTTGTCATATTTTGCTTTCTTGTATTGTACTCCAACTAGTATGAGCATGATTGTGTGGTCTATGGATGTGCGTTGACATGCAATATAAATTAATCAATGCGTCGAGGGGCAAACTGAAGATCAATTACTGAATTATATATATCGTTTAAATGTCCCTTCTCCATTCTATAAATGCCGAACGTCTGGCTTGAAGGCAGGAGGTAAAAGATTCGAACCCGGGACCTCCCTTTCATGAGGCGGACACTCTAACCACACCAAGCTCGGTTGAGTTACCAGAGGATAGCCCTGTTGAACCCTCAAATGTAGAAATATCCATATGTATAAAACGACCACAAATGTAGAAGAACATCAACCACAAATGTAGAAATGACCACAAATGTAGAAGAACATCAACTACAAATGAAGAAAATAAACCACTAATGTAGAAATTGAACAGCGACCACAAATGTAGTCAGCGTTATAATAGTGAAGTATGAAAATTCAACGAAAGGGTGACGGGGCGGGGCGTGATAGATCGGGGATGGGGGTAGGGGGTATGGGATAGCAAGAGTATAAGCATGTGTCATGATAGAGGTGAGGCAACTTGAATAACGCACCGTTTTAAAAAGCTTGTTTCTAATCAAGTTTTTAGCCACAACATTGAGTTGGAAATTTTGTTTGGAAAAAAGTTTCTTCGTCTAAATACGAATTTAGTAACTCTCTTGACATGGAAAAGTGACGAAGGATGGTTAACATGTTCATCATTCATTCCAAACGGATATATTCGTGGATATTTCAGCTATTCCGGAAACGATTTTAATCACACACATTTGATACTGTCTGTTATATTCCACATACTAAGAATCTTGCTCTACGATTGGTCAAAAGTTAATCACGTGATGAAATATAGTTTCGCCCATCGTTACACTCTGTAGATATCTTGGGTGAAAGTGCGTTGCACTCACTAGATAAAAAGTAATATCTACACTCCGCGGTTGCATTGAATTGAATACCAATAAGTGGCGCGATAACTCTATGCGCGCGAATTACAAATTTAATTGTATTCGTTGTGCATACGGTATACGTGTAGTACACTGCATACACTATGCACTGTACATCAGAGGCGTCGATCAGCTGTTCGGAAAACACAATGCATTGGCCGGGGCGAGCATTGTTTGTGAACAATTGCATTGTGTTTTTCCGAATTACAGATCGACGCCCTGTTGTAGTATCGTACATACACTGTTTGCATACTCGTTCTGTGTACTCTACTAAAATGGCGGCCACAAACATAAGGTTTGAGCTTTTGGATGAGGATGAAATGGACACGTTTTTACTGGAGAGTGAAAGTAAAAATACAAAGCGACAACTTAAGTTCAGCCTGAAAGTGTTCCAAGATTATTGCGATGCGGGAATCATACATTTTGACAAACTGTCTGACATGGACTTGAAATCGCTAGACCAAGTGTTGGGGAGATTGTATGCTGGTGTGAAATCGCGAAATGGTGAGTCATACAGTAAGAAATCTCTACAAGCTTTGAGGTATGTGGTCTGCAGAGACATTTTTTGAATTTGCGAGACATATACATTATCAAGGATACCAACTTTGCGAAACCTGGTCGAGTGTTCAAAACTGTTCTTCGGAAACTCAAGGAAGAGGGGAAAGCCAATGTAAAACGGCCTGTCAGTGAAACCGGCATGAACACGATTCAAGACAGTCTAGTCTATAGACCAGGTCCAGGACTCTCCTTGTGGACTACAACGTAAAGTTTTCAATTTCATCGACATTATGACCAATTGTGCGAACAGGGGTGAAAAGAATTTGCATGTTGAACTGTTATGGAATTGTCATGGAATAACATATTGGTAAGTAGATCAAACCTAGTAACACAGTAAAAGTAGACTAGTACTAGATCTAGAAGATCTAGAAGATGAGGAATATAAAGCAAATAATCACCTTTTGGTTTCAGGCGATGGCAAACTATCACTTCCTCGGCGATCTGAATGTATACGCTATCTTTCCTCAGCTTCGCTTCGGAAATATAGCTACATCCAGATCGCCTCGGACGTGATAGTTTGTCCCATCACCTTCACCAACGGTAATTATTTGCTTACTATATCCAAGTTTGCTCTGACTTGGTTTTGCACTATATACCCCACGACAAATTATTTGTTGAAGCGCCCTCTAAACCAAAGCTGTTAAAAGTTAAAGTTAAAGTCTTTCCCGTACCAATGTGGCACATAAGGCGGCGCCTATCTCCGTTTCAATAGCCCTAGAGGCTAGGCCACACGTCTACTAAATGTAGCGAAAGTTACAGAAGGGGGCTAGTCCTCTGGTAACTCGTGTGATTAACTTTCCCTTTTCCATTCTATAAATGCCGAGTGTCTGGCTAGAAGGCAGAAGGTACCATTTTTAAAGTCTTTGGTATGACCCGGTCTGGGTTCGAACCCGGGACCTCCCGCGCATGAGGCGGACACTCTAACCGCTAAGCCACCCTAAACCAAAACTGTACCATCCCTTTAAGTTGGTCACAAAGTTCAGTTTGGTTTTTGCCATTTCAAATTTTATTAGTGACTTGCTGGATAGCAAATTTTCATATAATATCATTATTGATCCACTACGCAGCCTACATACAAATTCAGTCAACCATGCACGTGTGAAAATTTGCATGACGCCCTCTCGAGGTTAAAACATTATAATCAACCGCACTCGGGACCTACTTACTTTGTTGACAATTTGCAAACAGTGATGGATGGTTGATACAAACTGTTGCTGATATTTGATATGTCCACTGGGTATTGTGTGCAAATTTCAAGTTAAATGTAGATGTAGATGTACATGTATGTGTTTAAAATGAAAATAAGTAAATAAAATGAAAGAAATGAAATGAAATGAAATGAAAAGATTGAGCCACGCAAAATTCCAAACTGGCGGCCGTTTTTAATAGTGGCCACCAAATAGCTACTTTTTGTCATAAAAATGTAAATAATTGATCGGTTTCAATGATCTGGGAGTCGATTCCAATTATGTATGGTATGTAGAAACCAAATGTGTTATATAAGACAAGATAACATAAAATAACATAAATACAGACCTGCCCAGCTGCACCAGTGGCTTGCGTGGCTAATGGGAAATCCAACATGTCGACCATTTTCCGAGATTGGGCGAGATGGATGCTAAAAAGCCCCAAAAGCTACATTGTTGCATAGAAATTGACTGAGTTGGTCAATTGCAAATTCATCTTGGAGTAAAAACCCAATTGTGCTACATCCTACACACAAAAATAATGCCGAGTACTTTGACTCATTAAACGCAATATTGTGTGAGTCATTGCCATTCTGACTCACTTGACATCATAACTATGTGACACGGTATTGTGTTATAAACGAGTCAGCTTCAAGTTTTGACTCATTTTTGCTTATGCTGAGTCAGAAGCACAGCTCGATATTGTGACACATTTTGCATTAATTTTGAGTCATCTGACTCACTTGCGGAGAGTCTTCTGACTCACATCTTTTACTGAGTCAAAAGAGTCACAATAACGAATGTCTCATTTTTAGTGAGTCTTTGGACTTTGTTTTGGGAAGTGCCTCGTTCCGTTATTTGGGGGACCACCCTGTATAGGAGCGGGGGTGTGCCTCAGCCAACTTCAATATGGGGGTCTAAGGAGCGGGGATGTGCCTCAGCCAGGAGCTAGCGGGGGTCCAATGAGCGGGGTGTGCCTCAGCCTCAGCCAACAAAACGGGGGTCTATGGAGCAAAGTCGTGCCGAGACCGATGCCAAACAATTTCGAGGTGCTCAGTTCCCCCCCCCCCCCCCCCCCTCCCCCCCCCCCCCCCCCACGACACACGGACACACGTGCGCGCGCACACACACACACACACACACACACTCTCACACATACTCACACACACACACACACGCACGCACACACACTCATTTTTAATTTCCACAACAAATTAAACATGAAAGTGATAGTTTAGTTTTCGTACAGATGGCGCTACAAGAAATATGTTTTTGTGAGGTAATGAAAAACTTAGTGTAAAATTTGAAAGAACACACATTTTTAATTACAGAATCAACTATATTCGACCAAAGTCGGTTCAGAAACAGTTAAAATATCCATTAGTAATGGCAAAATTGGATTACATGTGGGGGGGGGGGGGGGGGGGGACAACTATCATTCAATACAAAAAAACAATGCTTTAAAATGCTACTCATTTTTGAAAATCTACCAAAATGGTTTTAAAATTGTTTTTGATGATCTCCCTATCAAATAATTATTTTAAACAAACATTACATTCACATTTGTTGATTACAAAAATGGTTGAAACTTGAGGTGTCTAGAAAGCGCCCTCTTGTGTTAACGGCTGCTTTTTGAATGAAAATAGCCCTGTAACTTCACCGTGTATATATTGTTTACTATTTAAGCATCCATGAACTATATAACTGTTAGTTTTTAATGGTAATTTGTAAGTTTGTATCAGGCCTACTATAATTCTGTTTGACCAAAACTGTTCACGCTCACGTTCATCGTTCATTAAGAAAAAGGGACTACAATTCTGTCCAAAATACTACTAAAATGAAACAAATGTCGTAAATAAAATAAAAGGTCAAGAATAAATTCGAAATACTTTCAAAAATATTGTTTTCATTAATTCCTATTAAGGTATAACAGTTATTATGAAAAGATGGAAATGTTTGCACCTGGCCTTTCATAGCACCGAGGCCTGAGAGTCTAAACCACGGAAATTACTTAATACGTGGTCTAAACTATGGTGTTTAAAGTGTTTGACACGACCGTGTTCACGTCTAAACTGTGGTGTTTAAAGTGTTTGACACGACCGTGTTGACGTCTAAACTATGGTGTTTAAAGTGTTTGACACGACCGTGTTGACGTCTACTCTATACTATGGTGTTTAAAGTGTTTGACACGACCGTGTTGACGTCTACTCTATACTACGGTGTTTAAAGTGTTTGACACGACTGTGTTGACGTTTAAACTATGACTCAAGCAAACCAAAGTTTAAATTGTGAATTCCAGTCAATATCATACAGGCTAAAGTATACTTTAAAGGTGTACCTGTAAAGTGTCTAACTCGGCAAAAATTAATTTGAGCTTCCACATTTCTCTTCTACCGTGTTGTTTGGCTTAAGGTAAGAGAAGAAGAAAATAGGGTTAGATTTTTTCAAATGCCCCTTTAGTATGAAGATAATTATCGTTGATAATCATTCAGCTCAAGAGCGTTAATGAACGGTCTAAAACCTCATACACGTCATACAGTATATAATTCGTTGTAAAAGCTGACGCAAATTTTCGTTTTTTTAACCAGAAAAGCGCAGTGTTTGTTTTCAATGAAACTTTCACACATCATTCGGACATTATCTTACAATGATTTTGGTATAGAATAGAAGTCTAAAATGTCATTTTGGGCAATATCTGACACTTTACAGGTGCACCTTTAAGTTTTCCCGGCCAATTTTGTAAACTTTTCATTCGTATATTGAAAAGCGGTTCATTCAAATTCGCGAAATTAAGCTGAAGGCTTCAAACTGTCGTTGAAAATTGTATCTCCTTCATTCTACTTAGCTTTTCGCTCAAGTGATATAGCATTCAATTTAATAAAACACGCTATTAGCATTTAATTTCGCCAACGGAATTCACAGAGAGCGGTATTACATAATCACAAATTTTCTCGCTTTAAATTGAATGACAATTTTACGACATAGAAACACGTTTTAAATCGAATGCAAACAAAATGTTTTGGAATGATCGCTTAATGAATTAAAATGCTAACAAATTAATTTGAATAAAAAAATGCACCTGCGGTGACAACATCGGTAAAAAATTGAATGCACACAAAATGAATTCGTGTGGCCAACTAACAAAATTGACCAAGGAATCCTATGATCCGAAGTGATAGGGACCTTGGCGGAGGGCGTATGCTAGCTACATGCCTATAGCTATTACGCAGGATACGCCATCCTGCTTTTAGTGTCGATCTCCATTCTTCTACCTTCTCCCGCCACCGCCCTTCCCGCCACCGCCGCCACCCTTCCCGCCGCCGCCGCCGCCCTTCCCGCCACCACCGCCGCCCTTCCCGCCGCCGCCGCCGCCGCCGCTCTTCCCGCCGCCGCCGCCGCCACCGCCGCTCTTCCCGCCGCCGCCGCTCTTCCCGCCGCCGCCACCGCCACCGCCGCTCTTCCCGCCGCCGCCCTTTCCGCCGCCGCCGCTCTTCCCGCCGCCGCCACCGCCGCCCTTCCCGCCGCCGCCGCCCTTCAGGCCGCCGCTCCCAGAGACGTAGGTTCCGGCCTTCTGTAGATTGGACACGACGCCACCGGGACGTATCTTACCCCCGCCGGACTTGGCAGCGTGAGACATCTGCTCAGCCGCAAAGCTGCCCTTCTGAATGCCATGGGTGGTGTAGCCCAGGCGGTTGGCCCCGGCTCTCACCTGCGAGGGGGGTTGGTCGGCTGACGTGGTGTGCGAGCTCTAGATGGGAGATATCGACAACAACAACAATAACAACAATAACAGCAACAATAACAACAACAACAACAACGGAACGGCATATCTTCCCATAATAATTATGTGAACAAGATGAGTTGTTTCTCGAGACAGCTATACAGGGATACTTTTCTCCTGGCCAGAGTAGATTAAAGTGAATAGGCTACTGGCGAGGCTGCTCGCATTCGTGCAAAAGATCTACGCTATCGCATGCAAAATCATCCATTATTTCCTTACAATATGCAGGTTGGCTGTTATAGACAGGTGCACTCTAAACATTAAGGTGCTAAAAAACGAGTGCTGCTCGCGATCGTGCACCTGGAGGAACAAATTTAGCACCACAAGTGTAGGTAGTGAATAAAAGTCTGCGAGGTGCTAAAAGATCGGTGCTGAAAACTGGTCCTGTGAGAACAGCACCAGTCTTTGCACCACAACGTGCTAAATTCGCAACAATAGAGACTGCATGATACTATCCTTAGAGTACGTTCAACTACCCGTGATGCGAGTTAGCTCAGTCGCTATCGCGTCTGTCTTGGACGCGTGGGATCCCCGGTTTGAATTCTACTATCGGACATCTTTATCCTACTTCTTTTACCACGAAATGCATATGTCGACCTAAATTACGTTCCGAGTTAACAGAAGCCACCCCTCCCCCTGTATTATTTTTAGCACTATAGGTTTTATTCATCACACACAATGTGGATTTCTTAGCACCAAACGTGCAACTTCGGTAACACCTCAAGTGGTGCTTAACTAGCACTTGTACTAGTGCCGAACCAGCACAGGCTGTGCTGTCCCTATGCGAGCATCGAAAAGGTGCTGAATGTAGCCCTTCAAGTGCTAAAAACAGCACTTCTGTTTTTTGAGTGTGGGTACTGAGACAAATTTGAAAGTAAAAGTACGCACTTAGAAAGAAAAAAATGGTAAAACTTTACTCAGTATTTACCCATCATTCGGTTAGTTAAGTATCTTTACAACTATTTGGTAACCTTTACCCATCCAGAGTGGTAGTGTCCCTTGGATCCGGCCGTCTGTAGATCGGACACAAAGCTATTCCTGCCGCGAGACATCATGTCAGCCGCAAATGTGCCCTTCTGGATTCCATGGGGGGTGTAGCCCAGGCGGTTGGCCCCGGCTCTCACCTGCGAGGAGGGTTGGCCGGATGACGTTGTGCCCGAGTTCTAGATGGGAGATATCGAGAAACATAACACATAAAAGATACATTATAAAGCATTCTCCTGCCGTGACTGGGCATAAAAACAGGGTGGCCCAGAAAAAACCAACAACAACAGAACGGCATTTATTCCCATAACATCTGAGCTGGTTTGAACGGCATCTTATCTCCTGGCCAGAGGAAATTAAAGGTAAGAAAATGTTTTATTTTACATCAAAAGTATGTGTTATATAAAGGAAATAATGAATGATGTATTATGCGAGCGCAGTCTATTTCACTTAGCGTGCAGCCTCGCCAGTAGCATATTCAGCTCGCTGCTTCGCAGCTCGATGAATTGGCTACTGGCGAGGCTGCTCGCTTTCGTGCAATAGATTATTATACGCTATCGCATGCAAAATCAATCAGTGTTTCCTTACTATATGCAGCTTGGCTGTTATAGACAGGAGGGTACTGAAACAGATTTAAACGTAAATGTACACTCTTAGAACAAAATTGGTAAAAACTTTACCCAATATTTACCCATCATTCGGTTAGTTAATTGTATCCTTAAAACTATTGGGTAAACTTTACCCGTCCAGAGTGGTAGCTTACCTTGGATCCGGCCCTGGATCCGGCCCTGTATCCGAACACAACGCTACCGCCACCGTAAGACATCATGTCATCCGCAAAGGTGTCCTGCGAGGAGGGTTGGTCGGATGACATGGTGTCCGAGTTCTGGATGGGAAATATCGAGAAACATAAAACATAAAAGATAAATTATAAAGCATCATCCTGCCGTGACTGGGTACAAAAACAGGGTGGTCCAGAAAAAACACGGAACGGCATATTTTCCCATAACATCTGAACTGGTTGGAACGCTTTCGTGCAATAGACATACGCTATCGCATGCAAAATCAATCATTATTTCCTTACTAAATGTGTATGCAGGTTGGCTGTTATAGACAGGTGGGTACTGAGACGGATTTAAAGGAGCATACAATTTTAATGACAGAATACTCTTTATTTGATCAAAATCGGTTCAGAAATGGCTAAAATATCCATAAACATAACCATTTGTAATAAATGTGGGGCCCTACAATAATTCGATAATTTTAAACCAGTCGTTAACAACATTTTAAAAATGCTTCCTCTTTTCAAAAATTTAAAAAATGCTTCTTATTTTTCTTCTAAAATTCATTTTGACCAAAACTGTACTCTCTTTACCAAAACTCAACTATCCCTTTAAACGTAAATGTACTCAGCCTATTATCATTCAAAACGAGCCATTAAAACACAAGAGGGCGCTCTCTAAAAGGGCATTGGTTTCAACCATTATTCATACAAGATTATGCAGGTGATGTTTTGTTGAAATAATGATTAAATAGAGAGATCATTAACAACTATTTAAAAACCTCTTTTGAACATTTTTGAAAAAGTTACATGTATGCATTTTATTTTGTTTGTGTAATCATTGAATAAATCTGGGCCCCATAATTATTCCGATTGGATATATTTATCGATATTTCAGCCGTTTCTGAACCGATTTTGATCAAATAAAGTTTATTCTGTCATTAAAATTGTATGCTCTTTCAAATTTTACACTCATTTTTTCGCTATTTCTCAAAGAAATTATTTCGTACAGCGCCCTCTATACCAAAACTGAACTTGACCCCACACATTTGTTAATTATCCAGATAGTAATTCAAACATGTAATTATTTATTCAAAAAATTGCTTCTCCAGAGAGGTAACATGCATACCATCAATAACATCAGAAAGTAATAATGTATTCCAGAGGTGAGATTTGCATTGTCACAATTACAAAAACGCAATGGAATTTGCATTATAATTCAAACATTATTTAAGTTACTTATCCTGTGCAGTAGTACAAGTAATAATAATAATATTATACATTATATCCTACATGAATGAAATCCTGTTCAGTGATTGGTCTACATAGCGTCATGTGACCAAACATAGTAATGCCCATGGAGAAAAATGTGCTATGCGTGACGTCATTCATGGAATAGTAAAATGCTATTCCATGAATGACGTCATAGACGCCGGGTGATCATATTGAGCCCATAGAGATGCGTGTTATAAAACTTCCCCGCGAGCAGAGGTCTTGTTTTAGCTTGCGAAAGATGCTCAGACGAGATTTCTCAAAGAGTTATTTAAAAAGAAATACAGCATATTTTCAACCCGTGAATATCAATAAGTTCCAAAGAATATTCTAGAGATGCATTTCATGTATAACGTAGCGGTATTCGAATTTAACAATTACGACAATGGTGCACATTGTGCATCGTTGTCCTCTGTGGTCGTGACACTAATTCGTCATTAGAAAATTGGCCGCGGTGTGTGCACTACACTATGTGTAATGTACGAATAACTAGTTTCTCCATACAATTACACGTGTGTAGTAATGTAAAGCAGGTTAATTATTCACTTTGATGCGCGCGTTTTTTTTGTTAAGGCGCGGAACATGAATGGAAAGATAGCGCAATACGCGCGCTGCGCTAGAACATTGCGCAAAGGGGGTCAGTGTCACAAACAGAACATAGTCAGTGCAGTGATGGTTCCATGACAATGCTTTGTTTTTCTTATATTTTCTTTAATTTAATTGAAATCATTTATTTTTGCGATGATTATGATTATGCGAAGGATATAAAAACAAATATATCATGCACTATTTCGAGCCACTAGTGAAAATTATGGATTCCTCGGTGACAGAAAAAGCACTATGTTCTTCGGGTCTACGACCCTCAGAACATAGTGCTTTTCCTGGTCACCTCGGAATCCATAATTTCAACTAGAGGCTCTCAGTGCATGGTATATTTGTTTACTATATACATGCATTAAATACATGTATAAGTACAATTGTACTGCACCAATAATGTATTCCAGAGACGAGATTGTACTTATGTAAACTTTACCCTTTCATAGTAGTAGCTTTCCATGGTTCCGGAATCCGGTAGATCGGACACAACGCTACCGCCGCCTGTGAGACATCTGCTCAGCCGCAAAGGTGCCCTCGTGGATCAATGTGGATGCCATCGGGGGAGTAGCCCAGGCGGTTGGCCCCGGCTCTCACCTGCGAGGAGGGTTGGTCGGCTGACGTGGTGTCCGAGTCCGAGTCCGAGTCCCTAGATGAGAGATATCAAGAAACATAAAACATAAAGATACAAGGGCACGAAAACAGGGTGGTCCAGAAAAACATCAACAACAACAACAACAACGGAACGGCATATTTTCCCATAACATGGGAACAAGACGAGTTGCTTCACGAGGACTGATACACATGGATAAATTGGAAACCCAACAAATCTGTTGGAACCAGCTGGTTTTGAACGCCATCTTCTCTCCTGGCCAGAGTAGATTAAAGTCCTTTCCGTGCCAATGTTGCACATAAGGCGGCGCCTATCTCCGATTCATTAGCCCTAGGCCACACGTCTCTAAATGTAACGATAGCTACAGAATGTACGTCTACTAAATGTAGCGATAGCTACAGTAGGGGGCCAGTCCTCTGGTAACTCGTGTGATTAACTTTCCCTTCACCATTCTATAAATGCCGAGCGCCTGGCTAGAAGGCAGAAGGTACCATTTTTAAAGTCTTTGGTATGACCCGGTCTGGGCTCGAACCAGGGACCTCCCGTGCATGAAGCGGACACTCTAACCGCTAAGCCACCATGCTCGGCCAGAGTAGATTAAAGGTAAGAAAATGTTTTATTTTACATCAAAAGTATGTGTTATATAAAGAAATAATAAATGTTTGTTTTAATGCGAGCCGCAGTCTATTTCACTTAGCGTACAGCATGGCCAGTTAGCACCTCTCTGGTTAGCCTATTCAGCTTGCTGCTGCGCAACTCGGTCAATAGGATACTGGCTGCTCTCTTTCGTGCAATAGACATACGCTATTATTTCCTTACTATATGCAGGTTGGCTGTTATAGACAGGTGGATACTGAGACAGATTTTAAAGTAGATGTAGAACAAATTGGTAAAACTTTACCCAATATTTACCCCGGGGGGGGGGGGGGGGGGGGGGGGTGGGGGGGACTCATGTATAATGTAAGACGGGTATGTGCCGCTTACAAGACCCCCGTTTTTACACCCGATTGCCGCTCTCTCAAGATACCCGATTTGCCGCTCCATAGACCCCCGGAATGACTTGGACTATAGGGACTATAGGTAGTTGAGTTAGCGCCAAGTCCATTATTCTTCTTCTAGTCAGCTCCTTGGACCACCATTTGAGGGTTCCGTAGGTCTTTTGGTAGCTCCAAGTCCTTGTATTTTGTAGTTTTAGTCTGCTCCTTAGACCCCTTAACTCCCGTTTCAGGGTTTTTGTAGCTCCAACAAGACCCTATAATTTTGTGCTAGTAGTCAGCTCTTAAGACCCCCCATTTCAAGGGTTCCGTAGGCACACCCCCGTCAAAAAATCATTCGGAGTCCCCCCCCCCCCCCCCCCCCCCCGGGATATTACCCATCGTGTGGTTAGTTCAATTTCAATTTATTAGTATAGTCATGTATCCTTACAACTATTGGGTCAACTTTACCCATCCAGAGTGGTAGTTTTCCTTGAATCCGACCTTCTGTAGCTCGGACACAACGCTATCCATGCCGCGAGACATCATGTCAGCCGCAAAGGTGTCCTCGTGGATGTCACCAGGGGGAGTAGCCCAGGCGGTTGGCCCCCGGCTCTCACCGGCGAGGAGGGTTGGTCGTATGACATGGTGCGCCGAGCTCTATAGACGGGCAGATATCGAGAAAACAGACATCAAGCAAGCATTCTCATGCCGTGATTGGGCACAAGCACAGGGTGGTCAGACAAAATAACAACAACAACACAACGGCATATTTACCCACATAGGACTTGGGGAAAGACGAGTTGTTTTACGAGACAGAGAATCAAAATTGGAAAACCCAACATTGTTTCACTAAATTCGCTTTAAGTTCAGGTAGCAAACTGTAAATTCGCTCTATACAGTATAGACGAAAAACTATCTAACATTAAAATGTATTCGATTTAGAAACAAAAACTATACCCTTTCCAAGATGACTGATCTTTGCTTGTATAATTTGGTTTCCCTTCTGAAACTGGTTGTTATCTTTGTCCACATTTGTATGGGAAAATGTATCGTTCCGAATTGTCTGGGCCAACCCACCTAGCTACTTGGCCGCATAGACCACATATTAATAATATATGTATATACTATACAGGTAGGCCCCAAAAAACGGAACGGGGCACTTTCCGAAATAAGTACCAACATGTTTATGTCCATCGGATAGGGTGTCTTTTCCAATGAAAACGATACCAAGAACGTCATTTTGGTCGTGTAGTTTTTGTTTTAGGGCGCTGTGAGTAACACCATGTCAGGTTCCCCTTTTTTGTCAATTGTTACCAAGTCAGTGCCTGATAAATGAGAACTTACCGCGCCGACATAATGTACCATTGAACACGCGAGTATTCCGCGCCGCCATTGTTAGTGTGCTTCAGCTGCACTTTGCCGAGCGGTGCCAGGAGAATGGGCATAATTGGTCAATAGTAATGACGGGCAGTAAGTCTCATTTATCAGACACAGGCTGGGTAAAAATTGACAGAAATGGGAACCTGACATGGTCTCACTCAAAGCGCCCTACTAACAAAAGGTACACGTCCAAAATTACTGTTCTTGGTATCGTTGTTCATTGGAAAGAACATCCTATCCGATGGACATAATCAATGTTGTTATTTTATTTTTTTTTGGGAAGTGCCCCGTTCCGTTCTTTTTTGGGGCCACCCTGATATGAAGAGCTTAATTTCAAATGGCGCTAAATCCCCAGTTTCATCTTGGGAGAAGAAGCATATTTCTTCTCCAACTTTGTACACAATGCCTTTGTGAATAATTATATGAACATTATAACATTCCATATTCTTTAAAAAAAATATAATTATGTATTTTATTTTTCACAATCAAATAGAATCACAAAATTTACAAATAATTAGCAGTCATTTGTAAAAACGGTTCCATATTCTAATTTAAACTTGCAATTTGTCCTAAAATTAGGCATTTCTAGATGAGCTCGTATAGCCTCATTAATTTTACTGATGTCGATAACTCAATCGTATGGAAAGTGGATTTAGCGCCTTTTGGAACTAAGCTCTTTATTACGAGAAGGAAACTATTCCTATTGTAACTCGTTGCGTTCTAGAGGGTTAGTTTTGAACCAGCCGATAACACTATTTGTAAAAATAGTTTCCTCTTTACAAACATTTACAAGAGGTTTTTAAATAGTTGTGAATATATCTCCAATCTATTCACTAGTTTCAACAAAACATCACATGGCATGCACAATATCTTATTTATAAATGGGTTGAAACCAATTATTTTTTAGGAGAGCGGAGCCTTTTGAGTTTTAATAGCTCTTTTTGAATGATAACAGGATTTTTACTTAGTTTGTTTGTAATTTGTTATTCCCTTCGAGCATGGTGGAGTAAAACTATTAGTTTGTAATGTAATGGGCAGGGTTTTTGTTACTAAATTCTGTTTTGACCAAAACTGTCCTCTTTTAGCAGAACTCAACTATCCCCTTTAAACGTTCATACCAGTCCTATTCTGTACATGCCGAGCGCCTGACCCGAATGCAGTATAGTACTCATTTTAAAATTCTAGTATAATTATGTTGGGGTTCGAATCCGGGACCTCTTGGGCATATGAGTGCCGGGACGCTCAAACCGCCAATTCAGCATGCCAAGCTTGAGGGAGTGTCTCACTTGAACAGTGGCTTAGGTGGTACGGGACTTGTAGGGGGGGGGGTGGGGGGGGGGGCACACCTTATATACTTTGTTTTTATAAAAAAAATGTCCCCTTATGTATTTCCCCATTGTTTTTTTTCCTTCAAATTAATGGGGGGGGGGGGGGAGGGGGCACGTGCCCCCATGCTCCCCCCCCCCCCCCCCCCCCCCACGCCGTCGCTACGCCAATGTCTCACTTACATTAAAGTGATCCATTAACTGTACATTTAAACCAACTCACTTGGAGCTTTCTCCACTCTCTTGTACATGGTTGTTGGCTTCTGGTTAACAGAAGAATGAAAATGGGTTTTGATTTTTTCAAATGTCTTCATAATCCATGGATTATATCAAGGTTGAAATTCCGACCGTAGTCAAGAGTATCAGAATTCGGATACTCAATCGCCCATAGCATCCGAATTCGGATACTCACGCGAACGATCGGGATCAAATCAGACATTGATTTCCTCTGTTTTACTATAGTTAACTTTATTCCTTTATGAAATTCCCACAAGAATGTTACAATGGAAATTAGTATATACGATTGAAATATCAAACATTACTTTTGGGGGAAAAAATATAATGTTAATGGATCACTTTATGATAAAGCGTGTCACTAAATAAAACACATTTATTGAATCTCACCAGAATGAAAAATCACAAGTTGTGTAGAGTAGACTTGAAGCTATCTCCGAGTCCGAGGGGCTCTTGAAATTAAATTCGTCTTGCAAGACAATCTCTATTAGCCTCTTCAATCCGAGAGAAGACCGTTCACAATGACCCAAAATTTTATCTCATACCCTGTTTTTAACCTTTCGTGGCTCCCACGCCCCCTTTTACGTCCAAATTGCCCACCCGCCCACATGCCACTACTAAATCTTACACTAATACCAATGGTATACATTTGAAATAAACATGTGGATATATTAATGTATAATGTGTATAATATGGAGCGTATTATGTTACGCATCGCATGTTAAGGGTTAAGTACGAGTACCTTTCTCTTCAGGACTTGACCAATCACAGCGCAGCATACTGCTGACACGGCGCTGGGACCCACAAGTGCCGAGCTTAGGGGTAAGGGGGGGGGGGGGGTGCCCCCCCGTGCGACCAATATTTGCTCTTTCTAATGCCTTCCTGTCTATGCAAGGGATCTAGTAACTTTGTTGGGACATGTGCAAATTATTGGCACAATGGTTTATAAAATGTTTATTTTGTGATAAGATAGTCCCCACTGAGTGACGTGTGTATATTTCAGGGCAAATCGTTGTCCATATGAGCGAGTACATGAGCGCGAAAATGCTAAATAATGTTCACGAACTCATAGCATTGACTTTGTACACAGTTAAAATTCTCCGTAGATAATCATACATCTGAACCATACAATCATTTTCCTTTTATAACAAAACAAAATTTGGAAAATCGAAACCCGTTCCGTGAGCATTCTATTGGTCTTACGAATACAAAGAGGTATGTGTAAACGCTCTAGTTCGAAGTAAATTTTTGTGGATATTGACCAATGTAAAACCCAATATTACAACAAGCGGCGTTTTGCAACGTATTTCTTCTCAAATGAACAACCAGAATATTATTATTTGTGTCTCAGGCTCCCCGTTAAAGGGAATTGACTTTTGGTCAAACTGAATTTAGTAACCAAAACCTGCATCATTACAGAACAAACTAATAGTTATAACCCCACCATTCTCGAAGGTATACACAATTACAAACGACTACCAGTAAAAACTCTGTTATCATTCAAAAAGAGCCGTTAAAAACTCAAGAGGGCGCTCTCTAAAAACTCATTGGTTAGTCAAGTCTCTGTTCGAGTACAAAATTATGCTGTGATAGAGATTATCATCACAACTATTTAAAAACCTCTTTTGAAATTTTTTTTAAAGAAAGGTAAAATAAGCATTTTATGTATTTTTTTTGTAAAATGTCAAGATGGTCGCCCAGCAGGGAAATATATTGAAACAATATTTTTGAAATAAACTTTACAACTATTAGGAGCATTCGAAAGGCATTGATTCTCATTTCACGTTTATTCAATGAACTTTCAAATGGAATGAAAACCAACCAATTTAGTGTCAATGGGCATTTCGGAAAATACCAATACTCAAGTGTACCTTTAACCGGAGAACTAATATCACGTACCCTCTTTGCCACTCTGTTAATGGCTTAGTCTAGCTACAACCCAACACTTCAAATGTCGAGAACATGTGATTGGCCAGTTTGGGACCCTATCTATGCAAATTAATGTCAGAAACGCATATTAATGATTGCATAATGTTATGGCTAATACCCATATAGATGCCTGAAGATTTCTACAGGGCTGTCCCTACCGTGTGGTGACATTTCCATAATTGCATTTTTGTATTGATAAAGGAAGTGTGATTATGAAAACCTGGAGATCACCCAGGAACTCGTTTGCAATACATTGCGGGGAATCACCCAAGGCACTCGTTTTGCAATACATTGCGGGAATACCAACTTCTGATATAGTTTACATACAAATTCCATAGTTTCTCATATACCTTGATACTTTTCGCCGAAAATATGTCATTGAGGGGCAAATACATGCATGGGTACTGATATAGTTGTCATGCAAACTTTCAGTAAAGTTTGTGCATAATTCGTCCGACAATATAATTGTACAATTACTTTAAAGCGCATTAAATCGCTGGTAGAAGTTGCGTCGTGACCATTGACACGATGGGCCCGTATCACAAAGGAGGTTTGTACAAACCATGGTTGTCCAAGGTTTTCATCTATGGAATGCCATTTGTAAACTGATGGAGAAGGAATGTAAACTCCAATACTTGTTAAGTGTGTTGATTTACAATTTACGGTAGGCGAGCAGCATTCCATAGATTTGCTAAATAAACAAACATGTATTTTGGCTCCTCTTGACACTACTTTAGATTTGTAATGTATTCATAATTATCTTGGGATTTCCATGCAGTGTACAACGTTTTACCAACTTGCGATCAACCGTGGGTGAGATTTCATTAAAGGTGCACCTGTAAAGTGTCAGAATTGCCCCAAAATGACATTTGAGACTTCAATCCTGTACCAAATCATTGTAAGGATATCTCCGAATGATGGTGAAAGTTTCATTGAAAAGAGAACACTGCTTTCCCTGGTTAAAAAAGTGAAAAATATGCGTCAGCTTTTACAACGAATTACTGTATGACGATATTAGGTTTATGACCGATCATTAACTGCTCTTGAGCTGAATAATAGATATCGTCAATACTAAAGGGGAATTTGAAAAAAAATATAACCCTATTTGATTCTTCTCTTACCATAAGCTAAACACACGGTAGAAGAGCTGGAAACGAAGGAGCTCCAAGTAATTTTCGTGGAGTATGACACTTTACAGGCATCCCTTTAATCCACTCCGTTATCTATCGAACAATTAATCAAACCTAATTAAAGGGGACGGTACAGTTTTGGTAAGGCTAACTTTAGTAACCATAAACCTGCACAGTAACATTACAAACTAATATTAATAACCCCACCATGCAATGAAAGGTATACAAAGAATACAAACGACTTAGTAAAAAGCCTGTTATCATTACAAAAAGAGCCATTAAAACACAAGAGGGCGCTCTCAAATAGGCATTGGTTTCACCATTTTCATACAAAAATTATGCATGTGATGTCTTGTTAAATTATGATTAAATAAGAGGACCATCAAGAACTATTTAAAACACGCTTTTGACATTTTTGAAAAGTTAAGGCATTTTTAAATTTTATGAAAAAATCATCTAATTATTTGGGCCCCCAAATAATTATAAGATCGGATTATATTTATTGGGAATATTTCAGCCCGTTCTGGACCAATTTTGACCAAATAAAGTTTATTCCTGCCATTAAAAATTGCATGTTCTCTCAAATTCGACACTCGGTTTTTCATACCTCACAAAAAAAATGTGATGTGCCCTCTCTACCAAAAACTGAACTTCCCTTTAACCGTAAGAATATATTTACATTCGCAGTCGGATTGATAGGTATTATTTCGGTATAATTTCTTTTAATTCTAATCTAATTCCATGTCATGTTATTTCGTTTCATTTCATTTCATATTATTATTTCTTTTTAATATAATTTCTTGTCATTTCATTTAAAATTTCATTGCAATTTCATTTTTAGTTTCATTTAATTGATTTTAATTAATGAAAATGTGATCTATCCTAGCACGCATAGCCAAGGCAAATCAGGCGCTGGGACGACTTCGCAACAAAGAGCTGCCCTTACTCCCTGACGACACTATACTGTATGGCTGTGAACCTTGACTCCCTACAGAGAGGCACATCAAGCAACTGGAGAAGTTCCACATGCGCGCTCTTCGTTCCATTCTAGGGAACAAGTGGCAAGACAAGATCCCGAAAAACGGAAGAGGGCTTGATCGGGCTCACTCATCCACCATCGAGGAAATGCTACTCATGTCACAACTCCGCTGGTCTTGACATGTCGTGAGAATGAACGATACGCGCACCCAAAGCAATGTTCTCGGGAGGAATTGGAAGAAGGAAAGAGAATTAGAGGTCGTCCTCGGAAAATGAACAGGGACAACCTAAAATACAATATTGAATGATGGGTATCAAGCCAGAAGAACTTGCCATCACCGCAATCAATCAGACAGCCCGGAAGACTGTTTCCAAAGACGCGTGGTGCCCTCGAAGAAGTCGACGCAGTCAGGCACGCATGCTGCAAGCATGGCCAGAGAAAGGCGTCAATAGAGCCGCTGCGTCCTCAGTCTAGAAGAACAGGAGTATCCAGTGCCCAGTCTGTCACCGACTATGTAAATCAAACCCTTGGACTGTACATCACAGGAGCCAAAAAGATGCTGCCACAATGACGTCATATAGTTTTGCAGTTAAAGGCCAAGTTGAGTTTTGGTAATTTCCAAAGTTGCCCCCCAACTCGATTGTAAACGGATTTGGTTGATTTCAATTCCATATGAAAGATCATCGAAAAATACATGGGAAATTAATAATAATTTCCATTCAAAAGCTCTAATTGTTGTGAAATTTGCTTTCAAAATATCATATAAAAAGTGGTTGACGGCCGGGTATCACTTTTTAGAACCGCTAGTGCGAGGCCACTGAGCGTTCTATGTTCTCCTAATAAAAGACTGAAACCAAATATTGTGTGCACGGCTAATTGTGCTTAAAACTATAATATGAACGGTACCTACCAGCAATTTACTCTCCAATATTGATCCACTACCGGGTGGATAAAGATATGATTTTTCCTTCCATTCCGCAAAAAATCAGTGATATATGCGCCTCATGGACCAGTCTCTCCTTGGGTTAGCGCGACTGTGAACGAAAGGCGAACGGAATGCGAATGGGCTTGCGAGTTGCCGTCAACGGCTAGTGTGGAGTCATTTATCTATGGTTGCGATACATAATATACAGCGTACTACTGTATAGTATTACCGCACACAGTGACTTGCACTACAGTCCCGTATTACCGCACACTGCACTATACAGTCCCGTATTAGGACCTACAACGCTAGTGCTTCGCGCCGAGTTAATTTGACACTTCGAGTTGTACGGCTCTTTGTGAATGATAACAGGGGTTTACTTTGTCGTTTTTTGTAATTGTTTAACTTTTCGAGCATGTGAAGTTATAACTATTAGTTTGTATCGTAATCGTGCAGGTTTTGGTTACTAAAGTTAAGTTTGACCAATACTCAACTATCCCTTTAACTTTTATCTAAAAATACATTTTTTGGACTTTGCAATAATTACTGCGAACCCCGTCGCTCCCTACAAAAAAGAAAAAGAGAAACCAAAAAAAGACTGAAGAAGAACAAGAGCGGGGAAGTAAAAAGTGGGATTTAAATTACATGTTCGCAATATACATTGTAAATTTCTCCTGCTGCCCCTTTTAAGATATACGTTAGATAATTTTGTTGGCCTGAGATTTGAGCCCTCCCTGTTGTTCACAGGTGGCTGAATGAAAACATAGGGTCAACACCATTCTGTTATTTTGTTTACTTGTAATGTTTCCATTCCTTACTTTTGCACTTTGTTTAAAAGCTTGCAGACTGATGAAGGGACATGTGGCTGTGTGGCATGTGCATGTGCAAAAACGTGTGCGGAAACTGCAAAAATTTTCGAGGCGCCCTCTCGAGGGTTCAAACATTATAACCCCACCTTAGAGTAATCGTATCATCGATATCGATTGAGTCACACCAATATTTCAGTACAGGTTTTCGGTGCGTTCTTTTTATTATACATTTTAATTGTTCATTCAGATTTCGTCATAATTTTTTCTCCTCCTGTCTCAAATCCTTGTATTTGTTGTTAGTTCCCTCTCAAACTGAGTGCAGCTATTATTTTGTAAAGGTCTATGGTTTGCGAATCGCTGGTTTGTGAAAAAATGTTCAGGTACAATAATAAGGGCCTTTTTTTACAGCTTGGCGTGCAGAAGTCAAACCATGCACATGCGAGAATTTGTGATACGCCCATCTCGAGGTAAACGGATCTAGTGACTTTATTGACATGTGAAAAACGTGATGAACGGTTGATAAAAATGTGTATTGTTGTGATCGGATATGTCACCGAGTGATGTGTGAAAATTGTAATAAATTTTTTTTATGGATATTATGTGACAGGTAATGAGCGGAAAATGCAAGTGATATCCGCCAACTCAATGCGCTGACTTTGAACACAAATTATAACTTTCCATTGTATGATTAAACATCGAACACACAGAAATTAATATAAAACAATATAAATAGTATGTACACACACACACACGCACACACACACACACACACACACACACACACACACATATGAACACACGCACAAACACCGCACACACTCGCATACACACACATGCTAGCTCA
>JBAMJV010006234.1:0-20826 GCA_037951105.1 Echinarachnius parma
CTTATATCGGACACGAGCTTGAAATCATCAAAAGCGAAAGAGAAAAGCCATGAACGGAAAATGAAAGAAGATCATCCCTTTGCCAGCCCTAGCCTCCCCCATCATTTCCCGCAATTTGTCTGCAGTAATTAACCCTTCATGCGAAAATTAATCGCTTAGACCTATTCCATCAGTGTTACAGAATAAAAATAGATGTGTTATATGTGTATACTTGCACATTTATTACCGATACTAGAATGGATTATGATATATATGTTTTACTGGACACGTACCCAACATTACAAAGAGAAAGAGAACATATACTCCGGACAATGACATGAAATACTCTTGGCTATAGCGATGTCCGTCATTCCCGCGCGTTCTCTAATCGGCCTATCCTGCGGGGAGCATCTCACAAGGGATGGATGGTACACGAAACATCCGCTGGAGTTTCGTTTCATCGAGGTCCTGAAAATGAAAGTAGGTGTGTGATAATCTCTTATCTGTATAAATGTACTATCTATGTAGTTCAGGTACTACCCAATTTGAATGGATATAAACTTTAATTTATTGAACATGTTGAAGAGCAGAGTAAATACATGACTGGACAATGAAATGAGATCCTTCTTGGACTGGCAATGTCCGTCATTTCCTGCGCGTCCTGGATTTGTTTTCTTCTGTGGTTAGCCCCTGCTACAAAGCTGGTGCGAAATGCATCCGCGGGGACTTTATTCCACCCAAACCTGGAAACGTCGGAAATGTAGGGTGATGAATTCCAGAGTTCGTGACGCCATTTCGAGTAATTCCTTTAGATCATTCTGCGCGGAGGAAAATACGCAGTCAAGACGACAGCTCGATATCACATTTCTAATGATTCTGCAAAGAAAAGCTGGACAAAAGATTGAGCCAGACAGACAGCCTTTGACGACATTTAGATCGTATCTCGACGGGACTGCGATAGACGAAATACCTTGGGTGTGTAAACGTGAACGGTATCACTATTTTTAGTGTGAAATGCGTCACTTTCTTACCCACCCCTCCAATTATTTCACAAACAGGAATACAATAAATATATCCAATTGGATTTCCTTTTTCCGATATCCATAAAGAAATCCCCTCTTACGTTCGGGATGTACATTTATAGAACCAAAATTATAACAGACAGGTACAAATAACTTATTATACAATGTTATATTTGAAATACAAATTAATGATTACATGGACAATGTAAATTGCAGATTATTTTAGGAGCAAACAAAAATAATTATGAAAATAAGCTCGGTAGAAATAAAAAGTATAATTTAAATCATATTGTTTTTGTTCTACGAAAACAATCACTATGTATTGTCATGCTCTCGCAGCTCGGCGATATCGTCGCGACGCATCAGATCACTATATGCGATATGCACGCACGCAATGAAATGTACCTGTGCAAGGCGCGGCGATTACGACTACCCCCCCCCCCCTCCCCCCGCTGACAGGATTTTATGAACCGCTAGGTCCTGGTCCTGTTGGAACCGGTCCTGGTCTAGGCTTCGAAAAAATATTACGACTAAGCCTACCCCCACCCCCCCCCCCCCCCCCCCTCCGCCGCTGACAGGATTTTTTCAACTACTTGGTCCTGGTCTAGGTTCAACATTTTGGGACTGGTCCTGGACCAACATCACATTTTTTGACAAAAACCCCCTTGAAAAAATCGTGGGTTCGCTAGTGATTTTGTTGCCCCCCAATCAGTCCGACCACGCTACACCACTGAATTTTATTATCACACACAAGTAATCAATACGTGTAGAAAGTTATTTTGCTCAAACCTATTCGTTAAAATTATTTCGCTATTTTTATAAAGGGGGACTTTCATTTGTTGTTGTTTTTATTTATGTTTGTCTTTTGTGTACGTATAATTTGCGTGTATGGGAGGGTATAACTAGCTACCATTGTATCTGGGTGTGCATGCATTTGTCTAGCTGTGTCATTATCATCCTTTGATAAAGTGTATGCGCTTTTCCTTACACCATACACGATACTTTAGTATATAATTTTACATTTTATTGTACATTATATATTGGTACATTCCATTGTATTAGTTTCACTAGCATTAGCTGCGTCATTAGTACACTGAGTAACGGTAGCATGCAGTGGCCGCACACATGTTGTTTTTTTCAAAGGGAAAGGAGAGGGGGTTATTTCGTCAGCCAAATTTCTTTGAGCGGGGGGGGGGGGGAGGGGGGGGGGGGGTTAGCTGTAGATATTTGGAGTGAATTAAAAACAGCCAAAACAGTATTTTTGGGGTACACCCCCCCCCCCCCTACCCGCCCCCATGGGTACGCCTATGAATGGTACATTTTGTTTCATTCATTTCACATAATCTATACGACATCTTCGCCCTGAACCAGCTATTTTGCCATTAGTCTCTTCTCAATGACAATTTACGTTATTTTTAAAAAGCCAGCGGCAATAAGCCAGTTCGTAATTAGACTATGGAGCTTGGGTGACGACAGAGGGCGTAGTCCGATATTCCATCAACTGGCGATCAACGTACAGTAAAGTGTATGGTAGTATGTCATATTACCGGATAATTTTAGTTTGACAGCATAAAACAAACATTAGATGCATAAAATCAAAGTGGAAAAAATACGAGCAGCTGCATAAACTCATAAAGAACACATTTGATGTAAAGTATATTCAAGAATTTACCGATTTTTCTCCATATCAACTTTCTTGTAATCATCTTTCTTGTGAATGATCTAGGTGAATCATTCACACGCAATAATGATACCAAGGCGGGCGATAAGCATACCACCCATTCGTACAATGTACCGTTCAAAATTGAACGCTATGTTTTAGGACGCCAACGGCAAGGAAAACAGACGGGATATAATATTTCTTTCGACATGTTGCGCGGTCTTCAAAACAAGAAAGTCGGTAATCATTATCTTATCAATTTATATAAATTGTGGATCACATAAACGATTTTTTTTTGCATTTGCTAATAAATGAGAGAGAAATCAGACGGCAAAAACTGTTTTTGCGTTGGATAGTGCAGCAAGCGGAAGACGATAATCTCCGCACAATGCTATGTACACTATTATGTACACCTATACGTGCGTGCTAGCCAGGCCAAGCAAGCTCGGTGAAATTATTGATCAATAAATATCATCATTACACATGAATAACACATTCTATCAAACCGGTTCTTGTTCTATGAAATATTACATATTATGCTATTAACCTTTGATGTGGTGAATACAAAAATGATGGGCTTATTTTTATCCTGATCCAGATTTAAAAACGTAAACAAATAATTCGCATTCAATTGCACGTGTGCTCCTTTGATTCTCACGATCGATGGAATATCAAAATACCCGGAAGTAAATACGCGCATGCGCAGATTGTAACTACGAACTGGCTTATTTACGTGAGCTTTCGTAGATTGCATTAGCAGGTCAACAAATTGTTGGGTCACGTTACCCTACACTTCGTAGATTTGGGTGACCTGTTTCACAAAAGGTACAGAACCTGAACGTGACGTGAACGTGACTGTTCGTAGATTTGGGTGACCTGTTTCACAAAAGGTACAGAACCTGAACGTGACGTGAACGTGACTGTTCGTAGATTTGGGTGACCTGTTTCACAAAAGGTACAGAACCTGAACGTGACGTGAACGTGACGTGAACGTGACTGTTCGTACCAAGCCCCCCTCGGGACTCATTCTTGGCAATAGGCTAAGTTGTTGGATCATACATAATGTGGCATATATGGTGATTTGGAACTGTGAATGACGCTAAATACATACAATAAATACAATATTTGTGTTTGTGTTGGCCAGGGGTGCATATTCATTAGTGTGTCAATTATTTGTTTTCTTCGTGAAAATATAGTTAAAATTTCTGGTCGATCAAATCACAACACGCTTGCCCAGATACAGTCAATGGTAAGCCCGAATTTCCTATCTAGGTAAGCACCAGATTGCACAATTTCAAGTCCAAAAATGCAAAATCTCCCTACCGTGGGAGGGGGGACACCCCCTCCCACACCCTCCCCCCACTCCCTGTGTTGGGGTGCATATATATTAGTGTGTCAATTATTTGTTTTCTTCGTGAAAATATATTTAAAATTTCTGGTCGATAAAATCATAACACGCTTTCCCAGACTAGTCAATGTTAAAGGGAGCGTTGAGTATTGGTATTTTCCGAAGTGCCTCCCCCCCCCCCCTAAAAAAAAACACTTAATTGTAACTGATTTGGTTGATTTCAATTCCATGTGAAAGATCATTACAAAAAAACATGGGAAATAATAATAATTCCCATTCAAATGCTCTCATTGTGTGAAATTTGCTTTCAAAATATAATATAAAGTGATTGACGTCCGGGTATCACTTTAGAGAATGCTAGCGCGAAGCGCTAGCGTTCTAGGTCGATCCTATGCTTACCGCGCATGTACAATGTGTATCGCAAGCGCCGTTCGCCGTTCGCATCGGCGGCCGTTTCGTTCAAAATCTGTTCGGAGTCGCGCTAACACACGGAGAGAAGTCGAGGAGGCGCATAAATCACTGATTTTTAGCGGAATGGAGGGAAAAACCATAATTTTAATTCAACCGATAGTTGGATCACATATTGGAGAATAAATCGGTGGTAAGTACCGTATCATATGTATAATTTTAAGCACAATTAGCGTGCAAAAACAATATTCAGTTTCAGTCCCGTATTAGGAGGACCTAGAACGCTAGCGCTTCGCGCTAGCGTACTCTAGAGTTAATTCGACTCTTGAGTTGTAACGGCTCTTTTTGAATGATAACAGGGGTTTTACTTTGTCGTTTGTAATTGTGTATACTTTTCGAGCATGGTGGAGTTATAACTATTAGTTTGTACCGTAATGGTGCAGGTTTTGGTTACTAAAGTTAAGTTTGACCAATACTCAACTATCCCTTTAAGCCCGAATTTCCTATTTAGGTAAGCACCAGATTGCACAATTTCAAGTCCCAAAATGCAAAAGCTCCCTATCGTGAGAGGGGGATACACCCTTCCCCCCCCCCTCCCCGCTCGGTCTCTTTGCTCCTTGCAATGTCTCACTCTCACAAATTTGTCTTGGTCCGGTGAACGGCAAATCATCCCCCCCCCCCCCCCCCCCCCCCCAGGTGTAAGAACCTGTCTACACTGCTAGACATCATAATCAGCTTTGCGAGTTTTGTTTATAAACCCAGTGCCCACTTTGCGATCTGCGCCTAGCGATCTAGAGCGATCTTGCCCGAAAAGGAGTGATCCCCTGAGATCTGTGGTTAGGTCGCAAAGTGGGCACCAATGGCCGCACCAGATCGCTGTTACTCGCGTCCGCAAGGGTTGTGTCGGTTGCGGTCGCCAGGTTTTGGACATGTTCCAAAATTTCGTTCTCGATTGCATGTCGGGAGGGATCGCACAAATGGCAAGCCGTTTGAACAATTATTCATATTTCCTGATAACAAGAATTCGATTTCTTGATATCAAGAATTGAATTCTTGAAATCAAGAATTACCATTGGTTAACAACAGAAAATGATTTATTTATATCAAGAATTCGATGTTCAGTTATGCGAAACTGCTTTACAAAGGCGCCCCTGCGAGAATCAAGAATTCTTTTCTTGATATCAAGAAATGAATTCTTGATATCAAGAAATTATTTGTTGTTGTTAAGCAATGGTAATTCTTGATATCAAGAAAAGGAAATACATGTTAAAACGGCTAGCCATGCCTGGCCATGCTCACATATTCAACCCATTTCAACAAATTCAAATCAAACGAGTATGAATTCCTGGCTATTGTATTCCTCGACAATGCGTGGAAATGGGGCCAAGGCATGACCCCGAAGAAGTCACACTGAATAGATCGAGTGCACAATCGACAATGGAATCGGCTTGACTCACTACGAACTGATGTGATTCCAAGGTCGCTAGCCCAATGCCCACTATGCGATCTTGCCCGAATAGGATCGATCCCCTGAGATCTGTGTTAAGTCGCAAAGTGGGCACCAATGGCCGCAGCAGATCGCCGCGAATGCGATCGAGACCGATCTGGTCGCCAGATTTTTGAACATGTCAAAACCCCTGCGACCGCAACCGACACCATCCTTGCGGACGCGAGTTACAGCGATCTGGTGCGGCCACTGGTGCCCACTTTGCGACTTAACCACATATCTCAGGGGATTGCTCCTATTCGGGCAAGATCGCTATAGATCGCTAAGCCCTGATCGCATAGTGGGCATTGGGCTTTAGACTCAATCGTGACTTGTTCAACCTTGTTTCTCCAGTCATATCTAGAGATCAGTGAAACCAGAACTGATTGAGCTTTTGTGATACAGTATAAAAGCTACATACATGATAGAACTGCCCGATACTATTCATACTATTCACTAGTTCATAATTTCATATAGTCCTATTTAAACTAGTCACATCGACGAGACCGAAGACAAACCTAATAGACTAATTCAGGGTGGTGTTCATTTGCTCTCGGTTTCAATTTGGTATGTCGGTTTGGATTCGGACTCTCTAATTTGTCGAAATGGATTCGTTTGGGCGTAATTCATATGATGATTTAAAATTGTATTACATTGTGGTACAATGTCATCATAACATTCGATTATCAAACTGTTAAAATTGAAGTAAATAAAGCCAGCTAGCCACTTTAGATTATGTTGATTTTTTAAAATGTTACTTGCATAATCTTTAAATTAGATCTTTGCTATTGTATTCCATGATTAATTCCAAAGAAAAATCTCCTTAAATAATATTACTATGATGTATGCGATGAAAGAAGCATTTAGGTATGAACAGTATACAGTTTGCCAATAATCCACAGCCCTATTAATAATAATATCTATTATTTATATAGCGCCTATCACGATTGATAATCATCTCTAAGCGCTTTACAATTTTTATTATTACCCCGGTCATTTCGTGTATGTTGCTATAATAATTGTCTTGTATTAATGTTTACCTAGTATTCGCGTGTTCTATGTTTTCTTATTTTTCATGCACCCTATCATTGATGAAACATTCAAATGCTTTTGTTATATTTTTCATGGACATGGGTATTGAGTAATACTGTTACTTCTTTGATTTGATCAATACTACAGATGACTTATATATATTTGCTTTTATTTTTCTAGGGATTTTCTAGAGCGTGGGACGTCGGATTTAACGAACGACCAGATCTATCTGCGGCTTCACTTTTTGTTCCTGGTACTTAAATTCTATAATAGAGTTGATGTCGCTGATGATGCGGAGGATGTTATACGGAGGATCAAGGAAAATTCAAGCGCTCTGTTCGGGTCGGCCGTCCCGCAAAACGTGATCCGCTCCCGCCAGTCAAAAGTGAATGTATTGTAAGTAACCTTGAACCTTGAAGAGTTACTCTGTCAAAAAGCTGTTGTGGATATTAATGGATATATATACTTGAATCATAAAACGAACAATTATAACACGTTTTGCATTATATACAAATTTTGTTCAAGAATAAGTTAAAGTGATCAATTTGTTTTTCTTCTAAATGTTAGAGTTTAAAACGGCAATCATAATATTATACCAATATCATCGTTCGGTTATATTCATCTGAATAGTGCGTGAAAGTTTCATAGAAATCGAATACTGTTAAATTAGTACAAAATGTGAACATTTATGTCAGATTTGATCACCTAATGGCCAATCATTTTCAATACAATCGAGAAGCCTCTATAGGAACCTTTTTCATTGCATTTAACTATTTCCATAATTAGGGAGTCATTTGAAAAGTCAAGAACTATTTAATTTGTCTGTTACAACAAGACCCAAACAACAAGGTTAAAGACAAATGCAAAAAAACGCGACGTAATTTTGTTTTAATTTGAATAAGTAAATCAGAGGCGTCAATCCTGGGGGATTGCCCCCCCCCCCCCCCCCTTCCCAATAATCCCGAAGATGAAGAAGAAAATCGGCGGCTATAATGCAAAAAAGGGGAGAACTCAGGGAAGTACATGCATCAATAATCATCCCTTAAAAAACCTCGGATCGACGCCTCTAAAGTTAATTGATTACTTTAACCTGTTTTTTCTTCTTGATATGTGTGAAAGGTCATTGTGGAATACAGGTGTAGACAAGTTAGAACCAGGAGCCTTCAGCGGACTTCCAAAATTGCATACTTTGTAAGTTATTAATTGTTTACATTTCTACACACATATTGTGCATATTAACATTTTAAATCCCGATGCAAGGTCAAATGTAACGGTACATTGTGTCATCTCATTTTACCGACTCTCCATGTTTTTGTTGTCAATTATTAGCAAGTTAAAAACATTCTCTATCCAAAAATCGTACTGCGAACATGGTATACAGTTCATTCATTGCAATTCGCTACGAATCATTACAATTGAGAACCATACAGTTAATGTTTATTCGTCGAATTTAAAGGGGTAGTACAGTTTTGGTGAGGCTGAGCTTTAGTTATCAAAACCTGCACAATATCATTACAAACTAAAAGTTATAGCTTCACCATCCTCGAAAGGTATAGAAAATCATAAACGGCTAAGTAAAAAACCTGTTATCGTTCAAAAAGAGCCATTAAAAACACAAGAGGGCACTCTCTAAAAAAGCATTGGTTTCAACCATTTTCATACAAAATTATGCATGTGATGTTTTGTTGAAATAGTGATTAAATAGAGAGATTATCCACTATTTAAAAACCTCATTGAATCATCGAATAAATCTGGGCCCCAGATTTATTCCGATCGGATATATTTAGCCTATTGATATTTCAGCCGTTTCTGAACCGATTTTGATCAAATAAAGTTTATTCTGCCATTAACAAAAATTATTTTGTGCAGCGCCCTCCATACCAAAACTGAACTACCCCTTTAATATGCCATATTAAAACATATACATTAATTTTCAAAATTTTTAGTAGTTTTGATAATTCATCCATAATGCTTTTTTGTGGTTCTAGCGTCTCTAGCTTAGATTTAACTGTGATATTTATCATTTAATGTAGACTTCTGGGACACAACAGATTGGCACGTATCAACAATGGGTCCTTCATCGGATTAGAAAGTCTGACATTCCTGTAAGTATTTCAGGACTCTTTAGATTGTCTGTCTTTTGCCTCTCATTTATTCCATCTCTGATTGTCTCAAAAATGGATCGTCGCAGCGATTACGATAGATCGTCACAGCGGATTAAAATTCCTCTTTTCCCATGTGTACAGTGCATCCTCTCTGTTGCACCAACACCCCCATACATCCCCAGTTGCACCAACCACCCTCAAACATTCTCAGTTGCACCAACCTCCCTCATACATCCTGTGTTGCACCAACCTCCCTCATACATCCTGTGTTGCACCAACCACCCTCAAACATCCTCAGTTGCACCAACCACCCTCACACATCCCCAGTTGCACCAACCACCCCCATACATCCTCAGTTGCACCAACCACCCCCATACATCCTCAGTTGCACCAACCACCCCCATACATCCTCAGTTGCACCAACCACCCTCAAACATCCTCAGTTGCACCAACCACCCCCATACATCCTCAGTTGCACCAACCACCCTCAAACATCCTCAGTTGCACCAACCACCCCCATACATCATCAGTTGCACCAACCACCCTCAAACATCCTCAGTTGCACCAACCACCCCCATACATCCTCAGTTGCACCAACCACCCTCAAACATCCTCAGTTGCACCAACCACCCCCATACATCCTCAGTTGCACCAACCACCCCCATACATCATCAGTTGCACCAACCACCCCCATACATCATCAGTTGCACCAACTACCCCCATACATCCTCAGTTGCACCAACCACCCCCATACATCATCAGTTGCACCAACCACCCTCAAACATCCTCAGTTGCACCAACCACCCCCATACATCCTCAGTTGCACCAACCACCCTCAAACATCCTCAGTTGCACCAACCACCCCCATACATCCTCAGTTGCACCAACCACCCCCATACATCATCAGTTGCACCAACCACCCCCATACATCATCAGTTGCACCAACCACCCCCATACATCCTCAGTTGCACCAACCACCCCCATACATCTTCAGTTGCTCCAACCACCCCCATATCCGCCCTCACCATATCCGTAAACCGCTTTTCGTTTGTATTTGTCTGTCCATCTTCCAGGTCAACCCAACACGTGATGACCGAGTAATGAACGAAAATGCTATTCTAAGTGATATAAGTGATATTCCCTTACTCATTGTACTGACTTTGTACACAGTCATAAATATTCAGTACATACTTTATATAATATCTAAACATTTTATTTAAGAATACGGAATATATACATTGTATATCACATGGACAACTAACAATCTATTTCATGCTTCTACTGTTAATACGGATACAACTTGATGGTATCTGAAATAATTTCACCAATGTTACTAGATTTTTTAAAAACCTTTTTTTAACAAAAGATGGTTATTTCTGTATCATTCTCTCACAGGAGCCTTATAATCGCCGAATTATCTTATATCGAACCGGGTACCTTCGCTGCAACAAAAGCCCTGAAATCTTTGTAAGTTTGAAACATTCCTAAGCTGATTTCTAATCCTTCGAATTTATGACAGATTCATACTAGCTTCTGACCATCACGAGCATCGAAAACTAGGAGGTTTCAAAGACGAACTCAAGCAGTAGGGCTCTCAATTATAGCTTATTTGATCATTTTCATTAATTTATATATTTCTGGTCAGTTTTTGTATTGTTTGGAACTACTGGCCAAACCGCGCCACTCCACGACGCCGTAATAAACCGGGCGTGCTCCGATTTGGACATTTGGGCTTAAAGAGTCGCGATTAATCGCAAGTTAGGAAATGTTCTCAAGTGCGCGTGTTTTCAGACTTGCGATCGAACGCAACTTTGCGATTAATCACAACTCTTTATGTAACACTCCCGAGTCTGATAACATTATAATACCCAATGTCCGGGTCATCTAAATTAATGTTGCGCTCTAAATCCCGGAACAACGGTTCGATGAATCAATCACCCATATGTTTGTACGCACTGAGAGCGACATTTATTTATACTATAGAAAAAAGTCAGAGAGCAAGCGATTATATATACAGGATCATATGCGCCAACGCAACGCATACAATTGAAGTTAGCGGAAGCTTTATTAGAGCCACTGCGTGTATAAACGATACTGTGCGAGGAGCAGGATTATACCCTCTCTCAGTCTCTCTCGCCACAATGCTCGCCGATAACTTCAGTTTTACCGATCTAAAGTGTAATTTCTACGGCGTCGCGGAGTCGCGCTTGTCCACTTGTTTATACCAGAAGAAAATACATTTCACAATTTCACCATAAACAATTCTATCAAGATAAAAATGTGTGTAATGATAGAACGCTACTGACCTTCTTTCTGCAATAATTGTTTTTGTTGTTCTTGCAATAATTTCTTTACGCAAAAACAGGCAACTTGAGCAGAACTCACTGACTTCTGTAGAACCAGGAGTGTTTGATGGACTAAGAGAGCTGATCTACTTGTAAGTATCTAAGAATGCAATGCAATCTTGTATACAAATTTTATATGTGTTTTACCTAGACACATATGCAAGTGCATGTTTTTGTCTTTTTATCAATTTGAAATATTTGTTTTTGTGTTCAAAATAGTTAAACGATACTAAGAAATCAAATAAAATAAATACAAACAATACAATACATGAGAAATAATTTGTTTAAAACAATAAAAAAAACATACGGAATTAGCAAGCCTAATTTCCAACCAAAAAAAGTTGGATTCTTTTTTTTACTAGCCCAATGAAAAAATGGTGAAAAGCAATGTTCTACTTTAAAAAGTAGGTACAAAGTTTGAATGTTTTTACATTGTTTGCATAAATTACCGTAAATATGTGAATATTAAATTGATTTTAAAAATTAAATTACCATTGGATGATATACTGTACTCCACACGCGATTAGGTAATCCCCCAAGACCTCAATAGCACGTCCTTTTAAGCAGGGGCGTAGACAACGGGGGGATGAGGGGGATGCATCCCCCCACCTCACAAGGTGGGGGGGGGGATGACATGTACAATCATCCCCCCCCCCCCCCCCCAGGTTTTAGGGAAGGATATATTTTTTTTGTGTGTATCTATACGAGTGAAACTTTTTTTTACTTTTTTTTTTTTTTTCCTTTTAAAATGTTTATTGATTTTCATAAATTGTAACATTACAAAAACAGTAATCACATATGAATTAAAATGGCAATTACAGAAAACAAACAAACAAAACAAACAATAAAAAAACTCTTGCAACTGTAAAACTGCATCAATACTGGTGGCTTACATAAAACAGATTCCAAATATTTCAGAGCACATTCTCAACAGGGGACCATTTTCTGTAATGAATATGTTCCTTTAGCTTTTGTTTTGCAATTACTAATTCTGTATGTCTAACACTACATATAAATGCTATGAGACCACCTAAACTCACTTCTAATTGTTTGCATCTCTGTATATAAATGTATCTCTTAAATACAATAATCAAATGGTTTATCAATTGCCTGTGTGGTCCTTTCCAATCTTTTATGAAACCAAACATTATTCTTTTTTTGGTCAAATCTTCAAATGTAACACACAGTCTGAGACCAAATTTATCAACAAAAGCTTGCCTTAAATCTTCAACTTTTTTACAATCACACAAAATATGTACAGGGGTTTCAACAGCTGTCTGACAAAACGTACATAGTTCTGTTTCTACTTGACTCATTTTATACAGTTTGTAATTGGTATATAGAATGTTATGCACAATTTTGAACTGGAACACTCTCATCTTAATTTCTATTGTACAGTGAAATGGGAGCAGGTAAATCTGTGCCCACTCATCCTCCTGTATCCCATACTGAGTAGAAAATAGGTGTTCACAAACAGGCCTACTTACATATGCATTAGTAAAATTTACATAGACATTTCTAGTTTTTAAATTATGTATTTCTAAAATCAGAGATTCAAGCCGTTCTTTGTCAGAAACTTTTTTCTCTATAACCATTTGTAATAGTATCTGATTGAATGTTCTTCCCCATTTCTCTTTTACTGCTGACACAATAGGGAGGTACTTCATAAAATATTTATTTGATACCCCTCTTTCTCTCCAGAAATCAAATTTCACAATATCCCCATGCCTATCAAAAATGTGGTATACATAACATAATCCAGCCTCATGTAGAGCATTGCAATAAAATGATTTATTGTCTATAAGAATAAATTGGTTGTTCCAAACACATTGATTGAGTATAGAGTGTTGATTTTCCTGGTCAACAAATTGATAGTGTTCTATAGTTTTGGACCATGCTAACAACATATTACAATAAAATGCAGGTATTCCAAGTGTTTGCAGGTGTTTAATGGAATAATTACTCATAAAAATCAATTTTCCACCAAATCGTTTACAATAATGCTTAAAAAATGTTTTCCAATTGTGATTAGATTGCATTATATACCTTTGAATCCACTTGACTAATTGTGTATCTATCATACATCTTAAATTAGGGAATTTAAGTCCTCCATCTATATACTCTGCATACATTGTGGCCCTTGATATTTTATCTGGACCATTCCACAAAAACTCAAACATCATCTTTTCAACTTTCTTAACAAAGTCATCCGGAATTTCTATATTAGATAGTAAGTACATAATTTTTGACACAGCAAATGTTTTTAATAATTGAATCTTTCCTATCAAAGTTAAGCTTCGATTCTTCCACCTTAAAAATGTACATTTTATATCATTCAGTCTTTTATCAAAGTTCATTCTCCATGTTTCTTTCTCATCATATGAAAAAAAAATACCTAAAATTTTTATGCCATTGTCTGACCACTGAATTTCACTTATTTTGTCTCCTTCTAGGCGATTTCTGCCAATCCACATACCTTCTGTTTTAGTTTTGTTCAAATGAAGACCTGATATCTTTGAAAATTCTTCAAAATCTTTGAATACCCTTTTTACTGAATCTATATCCCTACAAAAACATGTTATGTCATCTGCATATGCTGTATATTTTATATGTTTTCCACCAAGTTCAAATCCCTGAATGTTCTGGTAGCTGCATATTCTCTAGTGGAAAACTTCCAAACACAATATGAACAATAAAGGAGCTAGAGGGTCACCTTGACGGACTCCTCTGGCCACTGGGAAATATCCAGTGGTAAACCCATTTACCAATACACAGCTGCTAATATTTGCATGCAGTGTTTTAACCCACTGTATGAAAGATGGACCAAAATTGAAACCTTCTAAACAATTCAGAATGAACATGTGACTTAGTGAATCAAATGCCTTTGTCAAGTCAAGGGCTAAAATTATTCCCATCATATCCTCTTCTTCTGCATAATGCATAATATCTGAGATCAGTCTAATTCCTTCTCCTATATATCTACCTTTAACAAAGGCAGTTTGTTGACTGTCCACCAACTTTCCAATCACCTTAGCTGCCCTTTTTGACAAACACTTTGAAAGTATCTTAACATCCACATTTAATAGAGTTATTGGGCGCCAATTATTCAATAAAAGTTTATCTTTATTGGGTTTAGGTATGAGCAAAATTAAAAGAATCAACCAATTGTTTTGATATTAGGGGCCAGAATTTCTCATAAAATTCAACGGTTAATCCATCATTACCCGGCGTTTTGTTCCGAGCCATATTCAACATTTCTGCCCTAGCTTCTGAGCATGTAATTTGTCCTTCACAAAAGTTCATTTCTTCCTCTGTAAGTTGCTCAACATTATTCTTTCTAATATATTCCTTAGAATCTTCATTCCTAACAATATCTTTATTTTCAAACAATGTTTGAAATGACTTTTTAACAAATTTTTGTATTTCATTTTGTTTATCAATGTGCCCATTATCTGACAACAAAACATCAATACTAGTATTTACTGCCTGCCCTTTTTCTAATGACAAAAAATATTTTGTGCTCTTCTCTCCCTTCTCATACCATGTACATCGTGATCTCAAAATTGCCCCTTCTGCAAAATAACTATAAATTTCATGCAACTCCTGTTCTATGTCTCTTTTCTTTTTCATAAGTTCTTCATCCTTTTCTTCAATTTCATCAATTCTTTTCAACTCCTTTTCTAAATCTTTCCTTTTTTCTTCCCTTTTACTTTTTATTTTCTTCGAGAATGGTATAGAAAATGCCCTAATTTTAAACTTTAGCCAATCCCATAGGCCTCCTTTGTCATTCTTGTTAAAAAATTCTTCAATCCAATCATTGTAATTACCAATTAAAGCATCAACATATTCTTTATCATTCAATAGGCTATTATTAAATTTCCAATACGAAGGGCCAGAAATTTTGGCATCAACCTTAATGTGCAAACTTACATAATCATGGTCAGATAAAACACAAGGTATGATCTCATTTTCATTTAACATATCTTGCAGAGATTCATGAATTAACCAAAAATCCAATCTAGATTGTACTGACAGGTTATGTCTACTCCATGTGAATCTTTTTTAAAGAGGATTTTTAACTCTCCATATGTCTACCAATCCGTAACGCATCTTTATCTGTTCAATACAATTCACAGAGTGTTTCCAAACAGTTTTCATCAAACCACCTGCTCTATCCAAATTTAAGTTTTGAATCAAATTAAAATCACCACCAATAATTAATATTTCCCTTGTATCAACATACCCTTGCAGAGTCAATTCTACCTTATTTAAAAAATCTACCTGCTCCTTCTCATTATTTGGTGCATATACATTACATATCGCATACATTTTCTTATTAACTTCTACTTTAACCAATACAAAGCGTCCGTTTGCATCTTTAACAGAGTCAAGCAGCTTAATATCAGGTGTCTTTCTAATTATTACGCATACTCCTCTACTCGTAGATGTACCATGACTAAAAACAATCTCTGATCTTACTTCATTTTTCCAAATCGCTTCATCTTTTTCTGTAGAGTGTGTCTCTTGTAAAAGAATTATGTCTTTCTTTTGTTTCATCATATAATTAAAATAGCGTTTTCTTGCTTTAAAGTCCCCAAGTCCATTGACATTATGTGTCGATCAATTTTAAGTCCATTATAAATGAGTGCATTCTTGAAAAGTACCACCACCGAATTTCCAAATTCAACAAACGAAAAAAAAATATGAATAACAAGAACAACAACAACAAATGCTGACTCTAGTGTTTGCATTATCAAACAGTTCAGGTTGGCGTCCTGCCTCGTCGTCTTATATACTTTTGCTAAGAATGCTTTCAGTTTCTTTCTATTCACTTAATATTTTGTGACAGTTTCTATTTTCGTGCTTCTTCCATAGCTTGTCCACGTTCATTTCACCTTGTGCTCTTTCTCCTTTCCATTCTTCCCATCTTTGTAGAAGATTCGAGCAGGGTACTTGAAGTACACCACCCTATTCACATTCTCCTCCTTCAGCTTCCTCTTGATGTGGATCAGCTTCTTCCTCTGCTCCCGGATTTCCTTGGGCAGCATCTCATCGACGTAGATCTGGTGGTCCCCATTGTGCTCAAACGGTTTACCCTTCAGGAATCGGCGTGCGTTGGTCAGGATCATACTCTTGGTTTGGTACCGATTAAAGGCAACGATAATCGGTCTAGGCCTGGGTGAGGTAGATTTTGATGAGGCATTTCCACTTCGGTGAGCTCGTTCTATGATTATGTCAGCTTCCTCCATCTGCAGGTGCGAACTGGCAAACGCCTTGATGAACTTCTCACAGTTTTTATTCTCCACACCTTCAGGGAAACCCTGAAACACAAGTGTGTTTCTCATCTCTCTTGCTGCCAAGTCGACCAGACGCTCGTGAAGTTTCTCATTTTCTTTTTCACGAGCTTGAAGCTTCTCTTTCAGGGATTCAACTTCAAACTTTATCCCCTCCTGATCCTTTTTCAAGTTGTCTATTTCTTTTTTTGTTGCTGTCGATTTTAGTTAGTGCCCTGTCCATTCTAGATGCCATGTCATTGATGTTGGAGTTCATTTGATCTATTCTGTCAATGAGTTTCACAAGTAATTCGTCTGGCACAGATGTACTTGCCTTTTCGTCTCCATGTCCATTTACCTTCCTTCTCTTGTCCGCGTGTTCTCCCCGGTCATTCTCGTCAGATGCCCCGGCCGCTGCCGTGCCCCCACCGGAAGCTTCCGCGTGTGGTTCTGTCAGCTCCCCGCTGCTTTCTTTATCGGCCTCATTCCTACCAGCACGGTCCAAAGAATTGTCATCGTGTTCACTTATTTCTATATCTGAAGATGTCTCATCCGGTTCAGCAGTTGAAAAATATTTGGAAATCTTCGGTGAATCCTTCCCATTCTCCAGTTGTCTCTTCTTAGCATTCATTTTGAAGAAATTACTGAGTTTTTCTACGAAGCGAGTAGAGAACACAAGTGACTAGTAACAGGGCGCCATCTAGAGTCAAAAAAAAAAAAAAAAAAAAAAAAAAAAAAACATTAGTTGTATGCATAGTCGTACCCAGGGGGGGGGGGGGGGGGGGGGGGGGGGGTTGGCGGTTCAACCCCCCCTTTTTTACATTTTAGCTGGTCTCGAGACTACTTTTAAGCTGTCTTGACCGTCTAAAACCTGGTCTCGACCGACTAAAACGTGGTAACAACCGACTAAAACCCGATCTCGGTAACAAAAATTGTCAAAGATCTCCGGTATCGGTTTGAAAATTGTGAAAGTATTTGGTCTCGACTCTTTGCAACGGAACCCCCCCCCCACCCCCCCCCCCCCCCCCCCCCCCCTCACTGATAGAGATGAAATGAACCTGGCCTCGGTCTCGAAAATTTTGAAAGTACTTGGTCTCGGCTTCGAAAAAATTGTACGGACACCCCCCCCGTCTCGAAAATTGTGAAAGTACTTGGTCTCGGCTTCGTAAAAAATTAACCCCCCCCCCCCCCCTCCACTGAGAGGACTTCCAAGCAATTGCCTTGGTCTCAAAATATTTGGGCAGGTGGTCTCGGCCGCGAACAAATTAGTCTTGGTCCGGTGAACTGAACGGCAAATCATCCCCTCCAGGTGTAAGAACCTGTCTACGCTACTGCTTTTAAGGGTTAAGGAGCGGTACACAATCAATGCAGATCACTGCCTATAATTCTGGGATTTGTAACAATAGCATAGTATGCACGATCAATGTACCTTCTAAGTGATGTATGATTGATGTAAACACTAAACTCCTACTCTTTTGATCGACATGAGAAATTCAACACTGGTGAATTACTATTATTAGAGTAACTGACTACGTGTTGACTTTCTCTTTCAGAACCCTCCGATATAATGCACTGCATTCTATCCACGAGGATCTGTTTAAAGGCCTGGATAGCTTACGATATCTGTGAGTTTATTTAATTTTTCTTCTTCGATTTCAATCTGTGTAAGTACTTTAATAAATATATCGATCATGCAACATTTGGATGAATTTGTATTAGCATTGTTAGGGGTAATACAATATATAAAAATGCCCGGTGAAATAAACTACGTTCGGATTATTTGTTAAAATGTATTACATTTTCTGCCAGAAAACGATGTAATCAATAAAAGATACTGTCCTAGGTTTTTTTTCTTCGTTTCTTATGACATAATATGCAGATTCTAAAATGTGTTAAGATGTATTTCGACTTGTCGGTTACTGAGGCGAAAGGCAGTGTTTGTATAATATTAGTAGGATTAATAATATAACATATCTGGAATAATAATAATAATTATAATACTAATACAAATGATAGTAATACTTGTTTTGGTGTAACACATTATTTTGTTTTTTGGAGGGCTTGTGCTGTGTACGAAAAGATATTATACTACATACTAAGTCGTGTATTTGTTTCGTATATTGTAAACACTGTGAACACAAGGTATATCACTGATTGCTGACCGTGTGTTCACACTGTGACACGCTGTGTTTCAACAAAATATCTACAAAAACTACTTTTCTCCCTCTTTCGTGATTATGACACAGGTTTCTTCAACACAACAATATTCAAAGTATTCCGGTTGGTGCCTTCGATGGGTTAGGAAACCTACAAATATTGTAAGTTGAATGTAATTAGTCCCCTTTTGTGATATGGACTGGCACATTATAAACGACATACTGTACTTCCAAAGCACCAATGTGTTATGATTGTGCTCAATCTATTTTGTATATCTCAAATCTCTGGCGTCTAAATCCATCATTGCGCTCTAAATCCCGATCACGGGAAAACAGATCGATGAGTTAATCACTTCATATGTTGGTACAGCGCACATCGACAAATTATAGAGCGCAAGCGATTACTTTATACACTGGATCCTATGTGCGCACGCACACGTCGCGGAGATAGTCCCTTGTCCATTAGTTAGATAAGCATGCCTTGGGAGCGCCCCTAAAGATTACTGATAGTATTTATGGTATAAAACTAAGCCAAAAAACTCGTTATTCATAAAAACTCATGGTATTATTTATAAATTTAAAGGGGACAAACAGGCGAAGAACAACGCACAATTATGTTTTTGGTTCCGATGTTTGATATAAAAAAGATGACCAATATTTTGCAAAGGGTTGTGTAATTCATAAACAATGCGATTAATTACCACCACCTATTGCCTCGTGGTTCCGAATACGCTAAACGTTAGCTAGCGATGGATCGAAGCTGATGCTGCTTTTTTTCCAATTATATCATTTTTTCTGGAAACATATTTTTCTAAACTTTTGGGCGGAATAAACTGTTAAAAGTGTTATCTTCTATTTGTATGAATATGTTTTTGGGGGGATGGTACCCTTTAAGCATACAAATAAAATAAAAATTATGTAAATCATAATAGTTCAAATTATCAAAACATTCGCAATGAATTATTTATATAAGTCTGTCGCCATTGACCTCCTGCTATGGACATTCGTATATGCATACCTGTAGCACAAATAATCAAACTGTTCGCTATATTGTTCTCTTTGAATTCCGTCTAGGAATTTATCCACCAACCACCTCAGTAGTTTGCCGAGCGGACTCTTTGCTGGACTTGACCAACTCGAATACTTGTAAGTTTTAACGTTTAGTCCACTATCAAACGTATTTATATAAATGAAAGCATGAATTTAAAGATCTAAATTGAGCAAAATCTATATTGTACTTGCCAATGTATATGTTTGTCAATAAATCAATTACTTGTAATTTGACTTTAATTTGACGAGTAATCTGAAGAGTACATTATATTTTCGTAGAAAAGGAAACATGCATTACAATTTCATAAGTACGTTTAAGGAGTGAAACAAAATATTTACATCTACTACACAGAGACTTGAGCTACAACACGATCACCGGCATTGGTGCTGGCGTATTCAGTGATCTCGCGTCCCTACGATTTGTGTAAGTATAATATGTTATCTCTGCGTAGCCTCAAAATGCTCACAATCCAGTATTGCGCTTTATTTTTTTTTAATTTTTATTTATTTATTTATTTTTTATTTTTTTTTTTTGGGGGGGGGGGGGGGGGGGGCAAAAACGCGTTTTGCCCCCCCCCCCCCAACTTCCGGCGCATATGCATGTAGGTAGAACCGCAGTAGGTCAATGGTAGAACGTACAGTACAACACATTTTTCTTTATCCTGGGTCAAAATATAAAAAGAAAATTCGATCCAGGTCGGAATTAGTCAATGGGTGATTTCAAGTATGGTGTTTAAATCTGGTGTTAGTGTTTATTAAACACTAAATCGGGCTTAAACACCATACTTGAAATGACTTAGTGTTAGTATGGTGTTAACGTGATGACCTCTGATTTCACCGTTGGCCGTTGTACAAACTTCCGTTTCCGACTGGCGGTGTTTATTGATATGGCAATATACTATCAGAGATGGTGTTGAGCTAGTGTTAGTGTTTATTAAACACTAACTGCAGCCTTAACACCG
>JBAMJV010006235.1:0-126483 GCA_037951105.1 Echinarachnius parma
GTCTATATGGACCTACCTTCATTCCAGCCTCTTTGATAGATCTGTCTAATGACCATGGCAGGGTCATCTGTCTATATGGACCTACCTTCATTCCAGCCTCTTTGATCTGTCTAATGACCATGGCAGGGTCATCTGTCTATATGGACCTACCTTCATTCCAGCCTCTTTGATCTGTCTCATGACCATGGCAGGGTCATCTGTCTTTATCACATGACTTAGTAAATACAGTACATGCTGCTGTGGTGTAATATTTTTGCGATTGTACAATGGCAATATTACACCCCTGCAAGTGACGTCAAGGGGCAATTGTTTACGATACAAAATGTACACATACCGTATTAAACGTGTACCGGCGTACCGTACCATGTTACTTGTACATGACTTGTACTTGTGACACGTATAAAATCATTCATCTCGCGGGCAGCGGACGAAAGAAAAAAACTAACGAAAATCAGCGATTTTCAGTACAATTGGATCAGAAAGTGACCTGGTAAATATAATCGAAGGAAACAATCGACAAATAGTTCTGATACTTGGGCTGATACTGCAGTGATCTGAAGAAAGGCAATCGTAAGTACCGCCGATCGACTTTATGCGTTGTGCGTGTTGTGAACTTTGTTGTGACTTTGTTGTGACTGTGTCTGTGAATGTGATGTGTAGCGGGCCGGTGTTTCTGAGTGTGAGCGGGGTGAAACAGATTTTGACAGTCAGATGATAAAACAGTTGTTAAATTTGTTGTCGGGAAAATCACGGAATATTCCTACCCTCGGCATTTCAAATGCTATTCCGTGCTATTCAGTGCTATACCCTCAAACTCCATATATGAACCTACCTTCATTCCAGCCTCTTTGATCTGTCTAATGACCATGGCAGGGTCATCTGTCGCCTCCACATGGAATGTGTACTGGTCTGCTCCTGCACTGCTCATGGGCTCAATCCACTGCAAGATAATATCAACAACTTACATCACTATCATCTAAAGAACTACTTTAACCAAGTCATTATCGTCTAGAGAGCTACTTAAACATGTCATTATCTAGAGAGCTATTAAACTGATTTCATGCACTGGCTAATTTGGGGGTAACATATATATCTTCATGCAGCTGAAAACAAAAATAATGTTCCTTATTTATGGGTTATACTTGTGTTCTTTTGTATAAATACTTGGAGACCTTGTAAATGCAGACCTAATGACGAAAGAGTGAAACCAGCTTGTGACCATAGAATATGCAATGGATATAAAATTCCCTTTCTTTTAATAGCCATTGTATGTTGATAGCAGTATTACACAGATATTAGACAATATTTTTATTTGTTTTCTTATTTCAATACCCAAATAGTTTCCTTATACATTCTTACTGTCACACTGAAACAGTCTAAGTAGTTTTTGAAAATGTTCTTACCTTCTCTGGGCCGAGTACCATCATATGCATATCTGTGGATATCAAAAGAGGAAGACATTGTATGAATTAAATATTTTGTGGAGTGAGGTTTTATTTGCCTGCAAAAATTGTCGCCTGTGAGATAAGAAATTGGGAACGGCAAGAGTAACACAAATTGTTGCCGACGACACTTTGTGCAGCAGGCGACAATTTGTGGTGTGATATTTTGCAAAATTGTGCACAAATTGTCTCCATCGACAATTTGTGATGCAACAGGCCCCCAATATCTAATAAATGTTACATTTCATTTGCCCTACTGTGCAACCAAAACGATCAGAATTAGTTTTGGGCCACTCAAATCTGGTTTCTGGCAAGCAAAATTTGACAAATCTCTCTTCTACTTGCTTGACCAGGCCACCAAGAATATTGGTTAATTTCTAGCATTGATTTTGGTTTTGAAGACTTACCAAAGAAGGCCTTGGTGATCTTCTCTCTGAGGCACTTGACCACTGGGTGACCAAACGTCAGATTTGGGACAAAATGCCTGCAAAGGACAATATACATGTAACAACATTATCAATGGAAAAATATCACTTATTGTCAACTTGAAATATGATCCCATTTCTCTGGAGGATATAGATTTTTGCAAAAGAATAATATGTAGAAAGCCAATGATGACTAACAATGTATTTTCAACTTTGTAGCTCTAGGCCATCCTGCAAAGATAATAAGTGAACTGATAGTAACAGATAGTACAGGGATGTAAAACATCAAGAGCAAATGCAGATAATAAGAAATAAAAGTGAGGAACACTCAACCCATTCAGTTCCCCAAAATATTTGGGCTGTGTCTAGTCTGTGGTGGATGTGAAAAATCCTCTTAAATTGGTTAACACTTAACCCATTCCCTTCAAGTTTCTGAAATCCCCATAGACTTTGTACACAAGCCACCTGGTTCCCGTAGTCAAGGGGTTAACAACCTGGATTGACTCACCCATCCATGACATCTAGATGCAGATAATCAGCTCCACTGTCCATCATCTTCACACACTCATTAGCCAGGTTGGCCAGGTCAGAGTTGAGAATGGACGGCCCAATCTTACACTCGTAGTGAGCACTCGCCATGATGATGCGATGTACCTGTACAAAAGATTGAACATTTTGACAGTTCGTGATCTATACAGATAAGGTATTTGAAAGGAAAGAAATAATTAAGTAGCAAAGTTAAAGATGAATAACAGGTTTGGGAAAGTTACAGAAAACATTCATAATTGATCAATATTGTTGAAAAAGTATCTAAAAAGGGCTTGTGTGGTAAAATGCATTAAATGGGCAATTCCACAGAGGTATGGCCAAAATGATGAAATTAAAAATTTTTCTTTGGAACTTTTTGTTATTGTTACTTCAAAATATATATACTGAAGTGTCAAAATCCAAAATATTGAGGTGTTTTGAAAATTTTAAGGAAAATGGCGCCACTTTTGTTGCTCAAATTGGTTGTTCATTAAATTTCTGAAAAAAGCATTGCCACCTAATCAAGGGCATATTTCTTATTTCCCGAGAAAAACTTAGTCATTCTGACTTAATTTGTTTGAATATCTGTCTAACTTTTCCAATGATAGTGATTTGTAGGCTTATCAGATAATTTTTGTTTTCAACAATATTTTCTAGTAACGTATTTGCCGGTGTATTACCCGCTCAGGTGTATTAACTGCATCCATAACTTTGGGGGGTTTTCCATGAAAAACAAATTTTTGATAGTATAATTCTTGATTTTTGGATGGTCAAAATGTGCCGAGAGTAAGAAAAAACCTCCTTCTTTTCCAGAGAGTTTTGGTCTATGAAATATACTTCAATGAAAGGCCCAGTCCCATACTGACGATTTTCACAGCGAATCGCAACGATTTGACATTCGTCGAGAAAATCGCTTAGGTCGTGTTGCATCGTGTTACATCGTATCGGTTCTTCTCCCAAAACCGTTGCGCATCTTGAAGAAAATCGTGAAATCGGAGCCGAAATCGCCGTCTTCAACTGTTCAAAACAATCGCCACGCCACGACGATTTTCACCAAAAATCATTGTATTTACCGTTGCATATTCGTGTCAAGTCGTTCCACATCGTTGAAATTCGTTGCGACTCGTAACGCTTCGTTGTGAAGATCGCCGCTTTCCGTTTGACTATGGGCGTAGAGACTTACGTAATACCTATCCTATTCATCACGGGGGGGGGGGGGGGTGGGTGAATGAATAGATCATCCCCCTGTTGAATGATATCAATGACAGATCTACGCCCATGGAACTGAATCAAACAAGTCCGATTGTTCATATTGTGCACTGCCCATAAAAAGAATGTGAGGAAATCGTTGCGACAAGGCGATAGTTTTGAACCGGTTCAAAACATTCGTTGTGCTAACACGATTCATGGCGTTCTTCGCGATGCGCAACGGTTCGAAGAACGAATTACGACTCGCAACGAACTACAACGACTCGCGACGACTCAAGCGATTTTCTCCACGAATGATAATTCGTTGCGAGTCGCCGTAAAAATCGCCACTATGGGACCACAACTTTTTTTTCTGCCACGATTTTTCTACCGCAATGGTTAAAGACAAAAGAAGGACGAACTGACTCGTCGAACAACGACGAAGAACGAATATTCATCTTGAATCGCCGTACAATTAATCCCAATTCGTTGTTAAATCGTGGCTTAATCGAGTCGATTCGTTCTAGAACTTCTAGTAAATCGTTGAGAGTCGTTGCGAGTCGCCGTGAAAATCGTCAGTATGGGACTGGGCCTTTACTGAAGTCTCTGAAGCACATTAAGGAAATTATGAGCCCCTTCCCCGATCAATCCGTAATTTATAACATTTGTTGAGCTTAAAGGTATGGTGACGTGAAATCCCTGCTTTGATTGAGGTTTATAGTTTTGAATATATGGTTATAATGATATACATGTACGACACTCTTTGAAAACCACACTCTTTTTTTCAAAGAAATCGTTAAGTTGGGCAAAAAAGGTAAATTTCATGCAACTTTTTGGCGTCGGCGTTCCATACTCCAAAAAAAGTGATTTACGTCACATGCAGTCTGTGACGTCATGAACATTTGTTTTTAGAAATTTTAAATTTGAACTTCATTTTCCGAAATAGCGTAACAAATAATGACCAAATACCGAATATCAATTGAATATTTGAAGTATTTTTACTTCAATGGGCAATCAGTGTTATAGAGCTCTGGTTCATAAAGTTATTACCAGAGCACTATAACACTGATTGCCTATTGACAAAACATTCATTTGGATGGGCATATCTCAGCCAATACTTGGCATATTCAATTGATTTTTGGTATTTGGTCATTATTGTTTACGCTCTTTCGGAAAATGAAGTTCAAATTTGAAATTTCTAAAAACAAATATTCATGACGTCATAGATGACGTCACAGACTGCATGTGACGTAAATAACTATTTTTGGAGTATGGAACACAGACGCCAAAAAGTTGCATGAAAATTACCTTTTTTGCCCAACTAAAGGATTTCTTTGAAAAAAAAGTGTGGTATATCAATATAGGCACATATTCAAAGCCATAAACCTGAATCAAAGCCGGGATTTCACCCTACCTTTAAGAGAAAACAAAACACGGAACACTATGCATGGGTTTCTGATAATGCTGTAACCGATCATCGGATCGGCATGCCGATCCCGATCCGATCATGGTTGATCGGCCCGTTTTTGCCGATTTCCGATCATGCAGAACAAATCGGAAGATCGGAAAAAAAAGAAAAAAAAGAAAAAAAAAAGAAAAAAAATTTCTTTGGAAAATGATCCCAAAAAACATATTTCGGGAAAATAAATGAATACCAAACCAATATATATCCATATGAATAAGCCCAAGTTTATCTTGTATGTGTATGCTTTCATTTCAAACTGATTACCTCTCCTTTTACAAAATTACTCGCTGCGATTCTGAAAGGTTGAAACGCCAAATTAATCACATGGGACTAAGCTCAGAATCGCCGCGAGTAATTTTGTACAAGAGGTAATCAGTTTGAAATGAAAGCATACCCATACAAGATTACCTTGGGCTTATTCATATGGATATATGTTGCTTTGGTATTCATTTATATTCCCAAAATATGTTTTTTGGGATCATTTTCCAAAGAAAAAAATAACAATATTTTTTTTTTTTTTCCGATCCGATCCAATTTTTTTCGATCCGATTTTCATCGATCGATTTTTGCCGATCCGATCAAACGATCCGATCATCAAGGTCAGTTACAGCACTAGTTTCTGACACGGCATATCAGAATTCGGATACGGTAACACGCGTGGTGTGGGAAGCTTGCGGACCACTTTGGTAAGTTCAAATAATAATTGTATCATTTTTAGGGCCAGTTATGATTGATTTTGCTGAATTTAAGTTCAGAATTTTGCGTGAAAATTTGACAAACTTTTTCTGCGCCAGTGTTGTTATCGTTTATATATGCATAGCGCCATCTGCGGCAAGTGTACGCCTGGTTACCGTGTTCATTGACTTCGGTTGGATTGCCTCATCTTGGTCGGCTGGAATCGCCGTTAATAAATGGTTGTGCTACCCAAATGAACCTCAACTAGTGTCTCTTTTATTGCGTGGTGGCAGCGGCGGAAACGGCCCTACCCATTGGATGTAGTTTCACCTGCCCAGAGAGACGATTGAGCTAAGTATCTCTAGTTGACCAACTACATTTTGTTGGTGTAAGTTCATTTCATTTTCTATTGTAGTCCCACCCATTCATTTTCGCGATGGCGTCAGCCCCAAGAGCACCAAAGCAATGGTGCCTAACCAAGCATGAAACGGTGAATTCTTTCGAGAATTGGAGACAGAACCTAATTTATACACTTACCCTAGACTCTAATTTTGCCCCTTTTCTGGGAGATGATTGCTTATGGGCGAAGAAAACCAAGTCTGAACCCCTTCGGGGCTTCACCGATGACTCGATTTCTGTCCCTCCAGAATCTCGAAAATCAGCCTACCAGAAGGCTAGCATGCTAGATCTCATGTTAGGACAAATTGCCAATTTTTGTCCTGTCATTTCTCGAAATTCTATCGTGAAGAATGCCACCTCTCTCAATGACATTTGGGGCAAAATACGGCTACACTACGGCTTCCAGAGCACAGGTGCCCACTTTCTAGACTTTACCGACATCAAGCTTGAGCCCGATGAGCGACCCGAAGACCTCTTCCAGAGGCTCGTAGCCTTTGTTGAGGACAACCTGCTTACTGTCACTGGCGGTATCTCACACAATGGTGACCGCGTGAAAGAAGACGAGGAGCTTACCCCCACAATAGAGAATTTCATTGTCCTTCACTGGCTCCAGCTGATTAACTCAGAACTCCCCTGCCTTGTGAAGCAGCGATATGGGACAGAGCTACGCTCGAGGACTTTAGCCTCATTAAAGCCCGAAATTTCACAGGCCCTCGACAGCCTATTGGACGAAATTCACACCTCGGAGAGCTCTCGCGCAATGCGCACCCTGACATCTCCTCCCCTGCGTTCTCAGCGCCCTGCCATACCGCGTGGTCGCCGTAACCCACAGCCCCGCACCCGCATCCCCCAGCGCACCAGTAGATATTGTCCACTTTGTCGTGAAGCGCACCGCCCAGACAATCACTATCTTAGCGCGTGCACATACCTCCCTGAGCAGGATAGGCGTTTTATCGCTAAGGCACGTCAAGTTGCGAACATTTTTGGATCTGATGAGGAGATCAATGATTTGTACCAGGAAGAACAAGTTCACTTGTCAGAGGCTGATCCGGTCAAGGATGATAGTGATAGTACATCCCTGGCTCTGCGTGTCCAGGTTCGCCAGTCTCCTTACTTTGACGTGTTTTGTGGCCATCAGGTTGTGCGTGTCACTGTTGACAGTGGGGCTACAGGCAACATGATTAAGACCTCCACGGTGCAGTCCATCCATGGTGTCATCAATCCTAGTTCTCAGTCTGCCCACCAGGCTGATGGGTCTTCCCCTCTTGGTGTTGTCGGTGAGACAAAGCTCACTTTCACCCGTGATGGTAAAGAGTTCGTTTTCGAGGGCCTTGTCATTGACAATCTCGATGTAGATGTCCTCGCCGGCACGCCATTTATGGAACACAATGACATCTCAGTTCGCCCAGCTAAGCGTCAGGTTTGCATTGGTGATGACATAGTTATTCCATATGGGTCCCGTAATCCTCTTGACAGTTCGTCACATGCTATCCGCCGCGCACATGTCTTACGTGCTCCCCCTCAATCCACGGTGTTGTGGCCTGGTGATTTTCTTGAGGTCTCCCTTCCCAGCGAACTTTCGCCATATGAGACACTTGCCCTTGAGCCCCGAGTTATAGATCAGAAGTCTATGAACTCCCCTGACCCATCATGGCCCAACCCCTGTGTGGTCTCAAGCGTAGCAGGCAAGGTGCGCATCCCTAATCTCACCCAAGAGCCGAAGGTTATTCGTCGGAATGAACACTTCTGCCAGGTACGCCCTGTATATGTGCCGCCTGTACCTCTGTCTGACACCACACCAAACACCATCAAGGATGCTTCTCCGCAGTGTACCACTCACGGTCGTTCTTCTGATGCAGTGTCTCTCGATCCTAGCAGTGTCCTCCCTGAACGCACTCGTCATGAGTTCCAGTCCCTTCATGCTGAATTTGACGATGTTTTCGACCCTGCCTTCAAGGGGTATAACGGTGCCGTTGGCCCATTTGAAGCTGTTGTCAACATGGGGCCTGTTCAACCCCCTCAGCGCAAAGGTCGGCTACCCCTCTACTCACGTAGCTCCTTGGTTGATCTTCAGGAGAGATTTGATGCACTTGAGACACAAGGTGTCTTTGCCCGCCCTGAGGATGTAGGAATATCCGTGGAATACCTGAATCCATCCTTTCTGGTGAAGAAAGCCAATGGAGGCTTTCGCCTTGTCACCGCCTTCGCTGACGTTGGGCGATATGCTAAGCCTCAGCCCTCCCTCATGCCCGATGTCGATTCCACACTTCGAAAAATTGGCCAGTGGAAACACATCATTGCCACGGACCTCACCAACGCCTTTTACCAGATTCCCCTGTCAAAGGCATCAATGAAGTGGTGTTGCAACACCCTACCGTGGAGTACGCGTGTACACTCGTTGTGCTATGGGTATGCCAGGCTCTGAAACTGCACTTGAAGAGCTCATGTGCCGTGTTCTTGAAGATTTACTCCTTGAGGGTATCGTCGTGAAACTTGCCGATGATCTGTTCTGTGGTGGTGAGACTCCCGAAGAGCTCCTGAAGAATTGGGCCCGCGTCCTACATGCCCTCCGCCAGTCTGGGTTGCACCTCTCAGCATCCAAGACAGTCGTTTGCCCAGAATCCACGACAATCCTGGGTTGGATCTGGTCACGGGGAACATTGCACGCTAGTCCTCACTGCGTTGCCGCCCTCGCCATATGCTCCCCTCCGACATCAGTCAAAGGCATGCGTTCCTTCATTGGGGCATACAAAATGCTTGCACGCGTCCTCCCACACTGCGCGTCGTTCCTCACTCCACTCGACACTGTAGTTGCAGGCCGCCAGTCAAGCGATCGTATCTCCTGGACAGACGACCTTCGTACAGCCTTCAAGACAGCGCAGGATGCCTTGGCAGCCCCCCGCACCATCACCCTCCCCCGGCCCTCTGACCAGCTCTGGATCGTCACAGATGGTGCTGTCAAGAAGCAGGGTATTGGCGCTACTTTGTACGTCACCAGACAGGACAAACCTAGAGTTGCAGGTTTCTTCAGTTGCAAGCTTCGCGATAGACAGGTCACATGGCTACCGTGTGAGATCGAAGCCCTTTCCATCGCCGCCGCCTGCAAACATTTTAGCCCCTACATCATCCAGTCGCAACACCGCGCATGCGTTCCCACTGACAGCAAACCTTGCGTACAAGCCTTCGAGAAACTCTGTAGGGGTGAGTTCTCTGCCAGCCCGCGTGTGTCAACATTCTTATCAACTGTCAGTAGGTTCCAATGCTCTGTTCGACATCTTGCTGGTTCCGCCAACGTTCCATCAGACTTCGCTAGCAGGAATGCCTCTGAGTGCTCAGACCCCACATGCCAGATATGCCTCTTCATCCGCCAGACGGAGGACTCTGTCGTCAACCGTATTACCCCGCAGGATGTTCTCAGTGGTCAGCGGAAGCTGCCTTTCACTTCCAGACCAGCTTGGCTGAGCATCCAGTCAGAGTGTCAGGATTTGAGGCGCACACATGCTTACCTCCACCAAGGCACTCGGCCCTCCAAGAAGCTCACCAATATACGGGATGTTAAGAGGTATCTCCGCGTCGCAACCATCGCTAAGGATGGGCTCCTGGTTGTTCGCCGCGAACAGGCTCTAGCATCCCCACGCGAATGTATTGTTGTACCTCGTGATGTCCTGGACGGTCTCCTTACATCGCTGCACCTCCAGCTTGAGCACCCAACTCGTCACCAGCTCAAAGCAGTTGTCAATCGTCATTTTTTTGGGCTGGACATGGACTCTGCTCTAACACATGTCACAGAGAGCTGCCACCAGTGTACGTCCCTCCGCAACGTCCCACGCACGGTTGACCCTCAGTCTGCTAGTGATCCTCCAGCAGTCGTGGGGACTAGTTTCGCAGCGGATGTTCTCAAACGCTCTAAACAGCTAATCCTTGTGCTTAGGGAATGTGTAACTTCCTACACAGCCACGTGCTTCCTGGATGACGAACGTCGTGATACACTCCGCGACGCTCTTATTCGCCTGTGTGTTGAACTACGTCCACTCGACGGTCCACCTGCCGTCATACGCACTGATTCAGCCCCAGGATTTGCAGCACTCCGCGATGATTCACGCCTCGCCCAGCTTCGGCTTTCGATAGAACTTGGCCATACCAAGAACCCCAACAAGAACCCTGTTGCAGAGAAGGCCATCCGCGAACTGGAGGATGAGATTCTCCGCCATGAACCCACAGGTGGCACAATCACACCTTTGACCTTATCCCTTGTGACCGCTCGCCTCAACAGCCGCCTACGCTCTCGTAGTCTGTCTGCGCGCGAGATGTGGACTCAGCGGGACCAATTCACACACAGTCAGATCCCCTTATCGGATGCAGATCTCATCTCTACCCAGCATGAGCAGCGTCTTGCCAACCACCCTCACAGTGAACGTTCCAAGGCCTCCTCTGGCATAATCTCACGCGACGCTGTCCTCAACGTTGGTGATCTTGTGTACCTCAGGTCTGATCGTAACAAGACCACCGCTCGTCCCCGATATCTCGTTTCCTCTGTTGATGGCGACTGGTGCAATATCCGCAAATTCGTTGGTGCCCAACTCAGGAAGTCTTCCTATCGCGTCAAGATGTCTCAGTGCCTGCAGGTCCCTGTCCCGCCCCCACCGGTGCCCCGGTCACCGCAGATCTGTGAGGACGACGAGCCGGATACATCTCCTGCTGCCGGGCCAGATGTGCCCTCTGAACTTTCCTCGCCTCCGGACTCGGAAGTCCCCTGCATCCCCCTTCATGAGCCCCCTCCCACCTCCGCTCCCCCTTCTCAGTTGTTAGTACCCGATTCATCAATCCCTCCCCAGGGGTCCGTCAGTCCTCCTACCACAGCTCCCCATATCGGACGGCCTCAACGCTCGCGTCACCCCCCAGCTCGGTTTAAGGACTTTACGATGTATTGAACGTTTATGGACTGGTGACATAGTTTTATGGTATCAGTTGTTATTTTTCATGGCAGACTAGATCCTCATCGCTATTTCTTGGTCACCTTTTAGTATTTTTCGTATGTAACTCGCAGGATATTAGCCGATTGGTTTATTTGAACTACCCCTTTTTGTATTTACTTGATTCACATAGTTGCTACATATTGAGTACCAATTGGTTACCCGGCAGGTAGATCCCCCTCAAGTCACATAACGTTTTTTTTCTTTCTTGTATTAGATTCACTGTAGGTATTGTATATACGACCAGTTATTTTATTACGTGTATGTGTTCATTCATTGCCTGTCATGATTACTCGCTTATGTATATTGTATTGCGCATGGCTCCACACTCGTGTATATTTCACGTTTTATTTTTATTTCCATATATTTTAATATCACTTCGTATTTCAATGCTCAGTTTTTTTTAGTAGCCCGATGAACACATGTATGTACTTCCCTAGGTTGTTTTAGTGTACACTGTATATTTGCATTGCCCTTGTTGCGATTATCACGATGCATTTCGCTTATTGTATATGCCTTTTCTTATTTGGTATTCGGTTTGCTATTGTATTATGCTTGCATTTTTGTACACATGTAATTGTTGATTTGTTTATAGTCTATAGGGCATTTGCCAATTCATTCTAGTGTTAGTTTATTGTATGCTGGCGCTTGTTACTGTCGTCATATTATTGTCAGTCGATTCGCTTTCGTTTTCAATTTTGGTGCAGCAAGGTGCGTGGACTCACTTTTTATTTTTGTTAGTTATGATTGTAGACATTAATGCAGCCCCTTTTTGCCCATATTGATTAGATTTGGTTGTATATTATGTAGCTTTTATTTCTTCTTGATTGTCACCATCCCCTTTTTTTTTGTAGATGAAAAGCCGGATAGGCAGTATGCATATTAGGTTTTTAATGTTTATTTTATTCCATAGTGCCCTTTCAGTTTATATACAGAGTTATAAGACTGGTTTTTATACAATGTTTTAGTAATAGTAGTGTATGCATAGTTTCAGGTACATCTTATGTTTACATGTGATTGCATATAGTTTTATAATAGTAGGTTTAGTACATAGGCATTGTATCGTCCTAATTACGATGCAATGTTGTTAGTAGGCAAGAGTTTAACATTACAGTTTTAGATAATGTTTTGGACTTATTTGTGTTTATGAAGCAAAGAATGGAGAAAGGAAGAAAAGTGATCACGCCAGTGTTATGGTCATTCTTAATTACCCAGTGTTGTTATCGTTTATATATGCATAGCGCTAATGCTGTTATCCGATCCGGATCCGATCCGAGATCCCGGCGGTAATGGCTTCCGAGCCGATTCCGAGACGGATCCGAGAAATATTTTTTCTCGGTAGAAAATATCGGAAGATTTTGCCGACCCATTTTCTCCAGTGATAATTGAACATGTGTATGTTTGACAGTCCATTAAGTAGTGTAATTTAAATAAGAAATGGGGAAATCAATATTGTTTACTTTATGAGTGGTTATTTTGGAGAAATTCATGGTTCGTCAGTTCGTTTTGCAGTCGAAAATTGAACAGGATGCGCGAAATTGCTAGTCATTTGAACGATGTTGTGGACGGATGTGCAATCAAAGTTACGCCGATACTCGAGGGGAGACGTCTGTTGGATGTCTGTATGATCGAGCTAATAAGCCAGTGCATTCAAAATGTGGCTCTGAATACGTTTTATTGTCATTTGCACATTTTAAAATGTTCTGATATTCTACTTACATGATTTCTTGGCGTTTGATAGCTGGGCGGAAACAAAAATATGCCCCTAAACAATGAAAACAATTGCGCAAAATATCGATAAAAAATTACTACACCGCTCCCGTTTGCTTGTATAATTGCGTGTGCAGATATAGATCCGCCGCCGGGAATTCCCCAATTTTCGGCGGATGGATCTCGCGTAAGAAAAAACGTTCACCATAACACACGCAAAGTAATACGACCAAATTAACGCCTAATAACTTGTTGCATGTGCATGCAAGCTATAGCTAGCTAACTCATTGGAGTTCTCTCGAGGCCTAGCCGTCCGTAATCCGATTTTTTTTCTTTGGAAATATATCGATAATTCAGCAGTTTTGTCTTTGATTTGGGGGGTTATTTTGTATTCTGTTCGGCTTTCAGATGCCATGTTATCATGTAAGTAGATTACCAGAATTGTGTGGTTCCCTAAAAGGGTAATTTATAGCCGATTTTTGAGGGCAGTGGCCCGGCAGTGGCTCACAAGCGCGGTTTTCCACGCGATTGGCGGGTTGAGTTTCTGTGAAACGTGTGGTGCGATGCCGAACAAACCATCGAAAAAATACTTTTCTTGCGAAACTCTGAATAATCTGAATATTATTTTTCCGTAAAAATTGATATGTACATGCCTCGAAACGTCATTATTATTAATATTTTTGCCATATAAAACAAGAAAGATGAGTCTACAACGCTGCATTTTTTCAGAGCAAATTGCAATATTTTTTTTCTCCGAGATCCGATCCGATCCGAGATCTCGTTAGCGATATAGAATTCTAACGATCCGAGAACGGGCCGGGATTTTTTGTTTACCTAACAGCATTAAATTACATAGCGCCATCTGCGGCAAGTGTACGCCTGGTTACCGTGTTCATTGACTTCGGTTGGATTGCCTCATCTTGGTCGGCTGGAATCGCCGTTAATAAATGGTTGTGCTACCCAAATGAACCTCAACTAGTGTCTCTTTTATTGCGCTGTACTGGTTCACATTGTTCCCATACAGGGCAGCATAGCTCTGCTCCCTTGTGTGTAGCATGCAATCACCGCGCGTGGCGCGCTCGTAGCTTTATTTCTTCGAAGATGGCCGACCTTCGAGCAGCAGCCAGAAATTGAGAAATAGACATCATAATTTGTAAGTTTTTTATATGTAAATAAAAAAGATGAGTTTTATAATTATTTATAAATAATGCAAATTATATATAAATAATGCAAATGTAGATTGCAATTATTTATAAATAATGGAGTATGAATTATAATTATATATAAACAATTACAGTTGTATACAAATTATTTACAAATAAATTGATACATTTACTTAAAAGTTAAAATATGTAAATAATAGTTATTATATATTAAATAACGACATATAATAAGTGTATATAATAAATTTACAAAGGGCGCCCCATATAGTGGTTAAGCCCTGGAAACTGTGGAATCTTTTAAGAGAAGTCTTAGAGCCCTGCACATAGGAAAAGAGGGTTAATCTACCAAGTAAGTATACCAAGTAAGTATACTCGTAACTGTGATCAGCGCCGTCCGTAGGACGGCGCTGTGAAGAAGAAACGTTAAAAAATTTGTAGGAAATTTGCCGACGGGTGGTTTCAAGAACTTTCCATCTATTATTATTATTTTTTTTTTAGTTCTAGACATTAATTAAACATTCAACCTACCTTGCTTGATATTTAATTTGTTGCAAAAGAATGATAACTTACCTCAAATTGATGATGATGATGATGATGACTGTTATTTCCTTCGTCTTTGTTCGCTGCATGCAATGTCAGGTGACCGAAAACTCGTCGGCAATGCATAGCGCATGCGCGGGATAGGAGGTGATCCGCGCGTAAGTGGCGATCGGTTGACAATAAGCCAGGGACTGACATGTCACATACCGTGTACAGGATCGATAGGAGTGTATCGCGCACGCAGAAATATATAGATCAATCGCTGTACAGAACGCGCGCACATCCAGGCTCGTACGCCAAAGTTTGACCTGCGACCTCGCGCATTGCCGACAAGTTTTCGATCACCTGATGTTGCATGCAGCGAACAAATTCGGATACCATTTTCGTCACTTCTGTAATCTTGCCAGTTTTATAGTAAATTTCAGGATAAATCAAACGAATGGAGCATCAGACGTTTTACCAGTCGGAGCATTGATGTCCGTGCATAACATAATTCGTAAGTATGAACCGAGATATGTTATTTAAAGTATGATATTTTATGGTTTTGTACAAGTGTGTTTGCCGTTAAAGCCTATAAAGTGTTTCCATCACGGTATGCACAGCTCAGAATGCCAGGCGCCGTCCTACGGACGGCGCCTGGTTAGGTTAGTATACTCGGTCATGTAGCTCACTGGCTCATAACCTAACCAGGCGCCGTACGTAGTACGGCGCCTGGCATACTGAGGTGTGTATACCGTGATGGTAACACTTTATCACGCCTGCGTCGCGATGTACACTAGCGAATGGGAAACTGTATGGCCAAGTATGCCCAAGTATGCCCAAAAGTCACACTGCCGTATAGCAGTAGTGACTTCACTAACCCCCGTTTTTTTGTGTAGGACTGTATATGACGTTAAATTAATCACTGTGTGTTTTTTTATTTTCTCACCAAACTTTGCAGATCGTGCTAGATGACAGGTTTAAAATCCTCCATTTGGAGGCGTCACGTTGCCCCTAGCTAAATTGAAATGGGCTACAATTTTATTCGTTGGTCCTGAACTGCACGTCAATCCAGCATCACCGCACACGTAATAATGGCGTTCACCGTGTAGCTAGCGCAAATTGTATTACGTCATCAATCATACGAACTTGTTTTGGTCGGAAGCAAGGCTCATCATCAACTGTTAAAACTGCAAAGTAAAAATGTATAATTTAATTTAATGTGTGTACGTTTTTTCATAAAAAATAAATATATTCCATCGTATTTTATTTAATTCTATTCAAAAATCAGTCGTTACAATTTTTAAATCCATATTCTTTAAAAGTTTGAAAAACAACAATTCGCAAGCAAAATACGGTAGTTTCATCTCAAGCGCACTCAGTGGCACACACTTTATTTCCGATTTGACAGGCATACAATAATGTGCGTAAGTAATTTACAACGTATCAATTCATGGCTGGACGAAGACTACCTAACGAAAGGTCATTTCAGCAACACACTTTTCACGGTACTTCCGTCGCAAGCGTGTGCGATGATCAGCGCTCGACGCGACTGCATGGCAAATGAACGTGAAATATTGGCTGATTCATAGCAAGAAAAGTGGGTAAGTATCAAAAACACATCTTTCAATGATTTAATTTCACCTTATAGATTACAAATGTCATGTCATAAGTGGAATGAATGAATGGGGAGAAACCCTACCTTACGTTTTGATGTAGGTGGGGATGTGGGTACCTGTATAGGTACCCACATGTAATGGGGATGCACTTTATAGGCTTTAACGGCAAACACACTTATAAAAAAAAACACAATATCATACTTTAAATAACATATCTCGGTTCATACTTACGAATTATGTTATGCATGGGCATCAATGATCCAAATCGTAACATGTCTGACGCTCCATTCGTTTTATTTATACTGAAATTTACTATAAAACTGGCAAGATTACAGAAGTGACGAAAATGGTTTCCGAATTTGTTCGCTACATGCAATATCAGGTGATCAAAAACTTGTCGGCAATGCATGCAGCAACCGATCGCCCCGCGCATGCGCTATGCATTGCCGACGAGTTTTCGGTCACCTGACATTGCATGCAGCGAACAAAGACGAAGGAAATAACAGTCATCATCATCATCATCATCAATTTGAGGTAAGTTATCATTCTTTTGCAACAAATTAAATAGCAAGCAAGGTAGGTTGAAGGTTTAATTCATGTCTAGAACTAACAAAAAAAAAAAAATAATAGATGTAAAGTTCTTGAAACCACCCGTCGCAAAATTTCATCAAATTTTTTAACGTCTCGTCTTCACAGCGCCGTCCTACGGACGGCGCTGATCACAGTTAACTGGCTCATTGAATTCTTGGCAAATACCGATAGCGCCGCGTATATTTGATAACTTTTGGCTTGGTTATACCAGACGAAACTGGAAGTATTAGAGCATCGAATGTACCGCTTCCTCATGCTGCGATTTATTTAGCAAAGATACGCACAAAAACATACCCTGCTTTTCGCTGAGCTCCATCCCCACAGTTCATGCAAAAAATATGGGCATCTGCAAATTAACATGTCAAACAACTTGCAACCAGAAAAGTAGATGCAAGCAGATGAGAGCTATTTTTTGCAGATCCTAGTATTACCAATAAACAATATCCTCCAAGACCAAGTCAATACAAAATAGTAAATACAAACCTCACGTGCAATACTGCCCAATGCTGTGTGATTGATGTATCCCTGATCTGAAAAACTGTGTCCTCACAAATCTGCACACAAGTGTTCGAGTACTTGTAATTGTATTTTTATATCGATGTTCAAGGGTGTTCACGACTCGACTGTATAATTATGCGGTTGGTTCGTGCAACATGTGTGTGTTCACGCGCCGACTTTCACTTCCGGGTTGTGCTTGATTTTTTTTTGTTCAGCGCGCACGTGGAGTGGAGATTCGGAATCGACGATGTAATCAATAGGGGTGTTGTCAATTTTGCTCCTATTTTCATTTATTAAATGAAATAGTTCTTTGTTTATTATGAGTTTTCCGTGTTTTGTCAGTTTAGTTGTAATTTTTACACATTGTTTTATTGAGTATCAATCTTTATATTAATCAATAATATTCACAAAACCGAGTTATTGTGCAATAATAAAAATGGTTCCTTCGCTCGGTACAATCATTGCGCAATTTTACCATGAGCACTCCAAGCATTGGCAAAGACACTAGTACAAGGGGCATTGGGAAACATTCATGAGTCAAGTTGCATTTGGTTCTTGCATGTTTATGTTTAATAATGTTTGCTTGTACAGTATTCATGTTTGCCAGCATCAACGACAGATCGGCAATCGAGTAAACAATGATTTTGTTATTAGTGATCATTATTTGCTGAATTTTGCAGAACCATGCAAATTGCAGTCAAGCCTTTCACGAGCAGCTGCATGGCGCGTGGCGTGAATTGGAGAGAAATTGAACAAGAATTATACCATCTCTAACAAATGATGTGTGTTCCATGTTCCTCTTCGACTAGCGAATTTGTGGCATCAACTTCGACATGAGAATGGACAGTTGAACTCTACATGTACTTCCAGTGGTTCCAGCTCCATCAATCATCCGTGAAGATCGATTCTCGACTTAGTCTTAGAGTTAGACTTAGTTTTAGACTTCACTTAGACTTTGTCTAGATTTAGAAATTGAGAGTGGTCGTGGAGTCTGCAAACATTTCCTCCAATAACAATCTGACATGGCATTATCAACCTTATCGGCAGGAAACAGATGCTCCTTCTTTGTCAAGTGTTCGCTCTCTTCTCAGTGGAAAGTGTTGCAAACACAAACTTCTCTGTGTGAGCTTGTTCGACATGCGTCAAAGAACTCAAAGTCGAAAGCCAAAGCCAAGCAACCGGAGGGCGCTGAGCAAGTTCCCACATCTTCTGGATTAGGTAAACGATGCTGTGAATTGAGAACTGTTGTGCCAGTATTAATAACTATTGTGGGGCAGAGAAATATACTAACTAATAAGCGTGGAAAGGGGTAGAACGAGCTATAAGGTTTGTAAATTAACTGGTAAAATATAACGTAAGTCAAAACACAGCAGCAAATCAATCGGCAAACAATAGGAACATAAGATATAGTGTAGAACGCGGCAATTTATTTTTTACATTTTCACCCCTTTTATTATTCTATTTTGTAGAATAGAGGCAACATGAATAGAGGCAAACAGGAGAATGGCATGAAATGGGGTGTAATGGGTAAAACATGGAGAGGGGTGGGGATGGATGAAGAGACAAATAATAGGAGGCAAAGTACAATGTGTCTTACACTATTTCAAGCTATTGATTAATTACTGAATAATGATGGTAATATTAATCATGTTAATGAAATTATATTTCAGATAAGGATATTGTGAAGATATAATTATCGGTAACTATAGTCTAGATAACATTTTAAATTATTCCTCTATATCATTCATGTCTATCAGTATCAGTATCATCCATCGCTATATTCATATGATTTCACAATATTACATTTTAAATAGTCACATGAGGTGAAATTGCATATTTTCACATGTCTCATCTCACTAACTTCATAACAACATTTGTTTCTATTCCATTCATGGCTTCGTGCATTTATACAGGCCAAAGCGAATTGCTCGACAAACAGCAACAATTGAAGGAACTCTATCCGAACGCCAAAGTGATCTTGAACACTCTCATCAGTCAGGTAACACGTACAGATGTCAAAAAGGTACTCAGCTACACGACCAGCATCCTCCCCAAGAAGAAGAAGAAGGGCAATGGGCAACAGATGAAGGCTGTTCTTGCGCTAAACTGGCCCCAGGAGATGACGGTCGAGGGGATTGGACGCAAGAAGAAAGATGCGGAACACATGGCTGCTGCTCAGGCGTGTGCTAAGCTCAAGGTAAAGTTTCATGCTTGGTAGATGATTAATACAGTGAAACTAAGTAAGGGGAAACCAGAAAAGTGGCCTCTGACTAGACAAAGCCAAAGAAAACGTTAGGAAGACACATTTTCATACATTTTTGGACATTCTCATCGAACATGTCATTCCTAACGCTATAGTGCAAAGCAGGCACATTTTTGTAGATGTGCGACGAGGTAAAAAATCGCCTTTACTTACAAAATTATTTGAATTTGTTTCGCTCCGAAGTAGTGCTGTAACTGACCTTGATGATCGGATCGTTTGATCGGATCGGCAAAATTTTATCGATCTTCGAAATCGGATCGATGATCGGGATCGGATGATCGGCTATAAAAAAAAAAAAAAAAAAAAAAAAAAAAAAAAAAAAAATCGTTTTTTTTTTCTTTGGAAAATGATCCCCAAAACACACAATTTGGGAATATAAATGAATACCAAAGCAACATATATCCATATTAATAAGCCCAAGGTAATCTTGTACGGGTATGCTTTCATTTCAAACTGATTACCTCTTCTTTTACAAAATTACTCACGCCGATTTTGAGCTTAGTCCCATGTGATTAATTTGGCGTAACCTTTCAGAAACACATGGGACTAAGCTCAAAATCGGCGTGAATAATTTTGTAAAAGGAGAGGTAATCAGTTTTAAATGAAAGCATACCCATACAAGATTACCTTGGGCTTATTAATATGGATATATGTTGCTTTGGTATTCATTTATATTCCCAAAATATGTTTTTTGGGATCATTTTCCAAAGAAAAAAAAACAGATTTTTTTTTTTTTGCCGATCCGATCTTCCGATTTTTTCTGCATGATCGGAAATCGGCAAAAACGGTCCGATCATGTATGATCGAATCGTGATCGGCATGCCGATCCGATGATCGGTTACAGCACTACTCCGAAGTACATTTAGTTATTGAACTTATCGGACATTGCATATAATTTGCTAAAAAAGAAGGATAACTTACCTCAAATTGATGATTTATCACGGTAGTCCTTGTTAGAATCCGCCTTGTCTTTGACCGATTGCCACTTACGAGCGGAATATCGAATACCTCCTATCCCAGCATGCATTGCCGACGAGTTTTGAGGTGACGTCATTGCAGTGATCAAAGCCGGATTCTAACAAGGACTACCGTAATAAATCATCAATTTGAGGTAAGTTATCCTTCTTTTTTAGCAAATTATATGCAATGTCCGATAAGTTCAATAACTAAAGGTACTTCGGAGCGAAACAAATTAAAATATGCTCTTTACACCATCTAATAAGACCTGATCTAGAAACCAACAATGACGTTTTAAGTTATTTTAATTGTTTGCCTTTTGCCTGCAGTGATGATTATGATTTGCTTTCGTTAACGACAGATTCAATTTCTTCTGAAAATGTTGAAAATCGTTTGAATACTGAATGCTTTCAGTATGGCATCGATGATGATACAAATGAAAATATAAATAGTGATATTCCTGTTCAGTATTTATTGAGACCTGAAATTAAACACCTTGATGGTGGAAAATCTGACAAACATTTTAGTATGTTGCACATAAATGCTAGTAGTCTGCCTCACAATTTTGATCAAATAATGTACATAGTATATATTAATAGTTTTCATTTTTCATTTTCCATTATAGGCATATCCGTAACTTGGTTAAAGCCAAATAGTATTGTACAATAAGCTTTTATATTGACGGGTATGATTTTGTACGCTCAGAAGCAATGGACGCGGCGGAGGTGTCGGATTATATGTACGTAAAGACTTACCATACAAAGTGCATGATTTTTCAGAGCAATGTGAAGGAGTGCAGTTTATTGGTATCGAGATTACTTGTAAACATTCAAAAAATATATTTGTTATGGTGATTTATCGCCAGCCTAAATCCAGTCTCCCATTGTTCGTTTTTTTTTTTGAAAACATTTTGAATGAAAAAGTCATTAAAGACTTGAGTTCTTACATTATGGGCGATTTTAATATTGATATTTTGAAAAGTCAAGATAATAATCACATTTCTGATTTTGTTAATACAATTTTTTCATCTGGCTTTTATCCATTAATTAATAAACCAACTCGGATTACCAATCAAACTGCAACTCTTATAGATAATATACTAACTTGCAACTAATATAGCAACTTGATTACAGATATAACCGACCACTTTCCTATTTTTAATGTATCACAAACAGTTGGAAACTTTAATTTTGATTTTGATTATTTAAAAGAAAATAATGGAAAATATAGAAAATTAAGTAAAGATAATACATGAATGGTTTGTTATACATTGCTTTGAAGGATACCGATTGGTCAGCTGTATACATACTCCCAAACAGACCCAGAGAAAGCTTATGATCTATTTATTGCTATATTTGTAAAATTATATGTTAAATATTTGCCATTGATTGAATGAAAGAATGATACAAAGAATAATCCTAAAAATATTTTGAAATTAATTAAAAAGAAAAATAGACTCTATAAACAGTATATAATGAGAAATCCATGTGAACGGAGACAAAAGAAATATAAGAAATGTCGGAATAAATTAAACAGTTTATTGCGGCGTTCAAAAAGAAAATATTAAAAGATAAATTTGATACTGTGAGAAATAATGCTAAGAAAACGTGGTCAATGATTAATGAAATATTAGGTATTAAAAAGATTGTGAATAAATCGAACACGTTTAATTATGAAAATACAATTTTGACGGACCCTAAAGATATTGCTGAACATTTCAATAATTATTTCAGTATATGAGAAATCCATGTGAACGGAGACAAAAGAAATATAAGAAATGTCGGAATAAATAAAACAGTTTATTGCGGCGTTCAAAAAGAAAATATAAAGATAAATTTGATACTGTGGGAAATAATGCGAAGAAAACGTGGTCAATGATTAATGAAATATTAGGTAATAAAAAGATTGTGAATAAATCGAACACGTTTAATTATGAAAATACAATTTTGACGGACCCTAAAGATATTGCTGAACATTTCAATAATTATTTCAGTATATGAGAAATCCATGTGAACGGAGACAAAAGAAATATAAGAAATGTCGGAATAAATAAAACAGTTTATTGCGGCGTTCAAAAAGAAAATATAAAGATAAATTTGATACTGTGGGAAATAATGCGAAGAAAACGTGGTCAATGATTAATGAAATATTAGGTAATAAAAAGATTGTGAATAAATCGAACACGTTTAATTATGAAAATACAATTTTGACGGACCCTAAAGATATTGCTGAACATTTCAATAATTATTTTGTTTCTATTGGTTCTAAAGTGTGTGATGATCCTGCAGCGAATACTTCTCAATTTACCTGTTATATGAATCGCCCTTTGGAGGAAACATTATTTTTGAATCCAGTAACAATAGATGAGCTCATAGACGTAACATTAAACAATGGGAAAAATAATGGGTATGATGATATAAGTGCTGATGTCGTGAAATATTCATAAATTTGGTACCATTGGAAAGCGTGAATCCTCCCCTTTACATTGATATAACATTTGCTATGAATATTTTATCATGGAATGTGCATTGCATCCAAATGTAGGGCAAAGTCAAAAGTGAAATGTTGCAAAATGCACTGATTTTGTCAACAGAGTGCCTTCCTTGGCTTGAATGGGGGTGAGGTGGTCATGCATTCAAGCCACGTTTTAATCTTCAAACAAAAGGAAGGCACACTGTTGACAAAATCAGTGCATTTTGCAACATTTCATTTTTTACTTTGCCCTACATTCTGATGTAATGCACATTCCATGATAAAATATCCATAGCAAATGTTATATCAATGTAAACAGGAGGATTCACGCTTTCCAATGATGCCAAATTTATGAATGGTAACAACGTCATAGGCATTCAAGCCATCTTTTAATCTTCAAACAAAAGGAAGGCCCTTTGTTGACAGAATCAGTGCATTTTGCAACATTTCACTTTTGACTTTGCCCTACATTTGGATGATGCAATGCACATTCCATGATGAAATACTCATATAGCAAATGTTATATCAATGTAAAGGGGAGAATTCACGCTTTCCAATGATACCAAATTTATCAATGGTAATAACCTAATAGAAAAGTTATTAATGCGCAAACCTCCATTGCGGAACTTTTTGTGCGAAGTATAGTTCTTTCTTTCCTTTTTTCTTTCTTTCTTTCTTTCTTTCTTTCTTTCTTTCTTTCTTGTTTGTTTTCTTCTTTCTTTTTTTTCTTCTTTTTTTCTTTCTTTCTTTCTTTCTTTCTTTCTTTCTTTCTTTCTTTCTTTCTTTCTTTCTTTCTTTCTTTCTTTCTTTCTTTCTTTCTTTCTTTCTTTCTTTCTTTCTTTCTTTCTTTCTTTCATTCTTTCATTCTTTCATTCTTTCATTCTTTCATTCTTTCATTCTTTCTTTCTTTCTCTCTTTCTCTCTTTCTCTCTTTCTCTCTTTCTTTCTTACTGTCTTCTTTCATTCTAGATGTTTCTCTCTTTCATCTTCTTTCATCTACTCTCTCTCTCTGTATCATGGAATATTTTGTATAATTATGTCACATTATTATAAAGTTTAGTGCCCAGTCTGGGTAGTGAGTCATTTAGTAAATTAAATGTTCTTGAACTTTATTTATTTATAATTATGCCACTCTCAGTTAGGACATTAAGAATGAACCCATGAATTGATGAATAATTCAATTTTACTCCTTTTTCTTTTTCATCATTTCTTTCTTTTTGTCTTTCTTTCTCCTTTAATTTCTTCTTCTTTCTTCCCCTTTTCCTGTATATTCATTCGTTCTATCTTTCTGTCTTATTGCCCTTTTTCTTTCTTTATTTCTTTCTCTCACTGTACCTTTTAATATTCTGAAATATTATTATTATTATTGTTGCAATATGCATACGTTTGGGACTGGTGCCCATTAATTGTGTGTTTCACTTCCTACAGACTTGATGAATTAGTACTACAGTGGAGCCTCTGTGATATGAGCACCTTTGTATTTTGGCCTCATTTAGTAGTTGCTGGGCCCTGAGGTTGCCTGCTGTGTTGGGTACATCTTTGTGGCAGTGCTCATTGTATTGAGGCTCCATTGCATTACTACATGTATGTACTATTTATCTAGTACTATTATTGTAAATGTAATCTTCATTCTTCTGCTATCATTCTTCTTTATTCTTCTTCTATCTTTCTTCCCTCTTTGAATCTTTTCACCCCTTTGTGTCAGTGCAATAATAATTTAATGAAATTTTATTTTGGGGTTGACTGTTAGTAGTACTTATTCATATTTGTATGTATTTGTAGATTTTATGTACAATAATTTAATATTCATATTTATCAAAACCTGGGCAATTGAGCAACTTGTAAAATTAAAAGCCATTTCTCAATTGATATATATATCTTGCTTTATCAACTCTGTTTTATATTCGTCAAACAAACTTGCGTCGGTAAATCTTTAGTCAACGCTTGCCATTTAAAAATTGGCAATGGGCATTGTGCAGGCCCCCTTTTCTTTGATCTGGACGATGACCACGGGGCGGGGGCTACTCCAGAATGCCAGATATACCCTTCGATCCTGTCGGTCAAGGAGTCGCCAACATTTTGGGGTAGGCGCGGCTGAATGGGAGGCAATTAGTTGGGTTGAAGTTTTCTGTATTAATATAATAGATGGCTGCTATACTTATAGACAGGTAGCCAGTATTAGGTTTGACTGCAGGTGAAGTAATACTGTAAGTGCATGTATGTTACAGTTGAACGTGAACAGATCAATTCTGAACATACATAAGAATATGAACAAGAAAGAGTACCATATATTTAGCTAACCCTTTCGCAACGTCGCTTATTTGCTATTCTTCATTTATCTGTAGGAACTTGGTCTACTCGATTCAGAGAACCATCCAGTCATTCCTGGAGTCATGTACAAGAAAGAGGATATCCGCCAGTTTCTGAGAATGCAGAATCAGCCGGACATCATCGACCTCCAACCAGATGTGAAGACAGAACTTGTGGAATTTGTACAAAATCTGCAGGTATTGACAATGGGTGATTTCAAGTATGGTGTTTAATGCCGGTGTAAGTGTTTTTATGCCTCCGCCAACGAAGTGGCCGGAGGCATTATGTTTTCAGGTTGTCCGTCCGTACGTACGTCCCGTTTTCGTTCTTGCGATATCTCAAGAACCGGTTGATGGATCAATTTCAAACTTGGTATGAGTGTACATATTGGGGTGACAATGATCTGATTAGATTTTGGGGTTCATGAGGTCAAAGGTCATGGTCACAGGACTCAATATGTGCAAAAATGCCTCGTTCTCCCGATATCTCAAGAAGAACCGGTTGACGGCTCAATTTTAAACTTGGTATGAGTGTACATATTAGGGTGGTAATGATCTGATCAGATTTTGGGGTTCATGAGGTCTAAGGTCAAGGTTACAGGACTCAATATATGTGCAAAATTGCCTTTTTCTCGCTATAGCTCAAGAACCGGTTGATGGATCGATTTCAAACTTGGTATGAGTGTACACATCGGTTTTTGCAATGATCGTATCAGATTTTGGGGGTCATGCAGTCAAAGGTCAAGGTCATATGCAAAAGGTCATGCAAAATTTCAAGAACTGAATGTCAGATTTCAATCAAACTTGGTACCTGAATGTTTCTTAGGGAGCCAATTTAGCCATCAAAGTTTGGGGTCATATGGTCAAGGTCACAGAACATAAAATGAAAAAGATAAAAGAAAATAATTCAGTGCATGTTAATTTGGGCTTGATATTGAAATCGCATGATTGCGGAGGCATAATTTTCAACTGCGCGCAGTCGAAGATCCATCTAGTTTAGTGGTTGTTTTGTAATGTTTTGTTATATATTATTGTTTAAATTATTCACATCGATGTATGGAGTTTACCAGAATTCCATTACCTATAAAATAAAAAATAATAATAATTGCAACTGTTACTATAGGGTAATAACTAATGATTCGGATAACTGGTTGATCAATTTGGATATATGGTTTATCCTAATACCTTTCTGGTCAAATATTCCGATGGCAAAAAAGGTTTTCGTCCCAGGGCTAGACACAACCAAAGACCATTTTCACACCATACACACAAATCCCTGGTCACACAGAGTACATACTATGCAGGTCTTGGTGTGTCTTCAACTACACGCCAGCCATGCATTGTCTGTAGTAAACAATCGTATACAAAATTTGCATATGAGTGACGCACCACCTATAATTTATACAGAAATTGAGAGTCCAAATTGTGGAGAGAAAAAAATTAAAGATTAAAATGTGAACAATACAAATAAAAGTCTAGGTTTGATAATATATGTAATCAGAACCAAAAAAGTAACAAAATATGTATTTTTTCTTCCAACATCAAAACCAACATATGACACAATATAATGAAGATGGTCTGCAGTACAAGAAGCCAAGTAATGTTCAATCTGCAGAAAAGACACAGCAACTTTGTTGTTAAACTGAACCAGGCATGAAAATAGTCTAATTTTAAAAGATTAGAATGTCAATAATACAAATCAAAAACACATTTAAATATAAATTTGATACAATCATATTAGTACTAAGAAAAGTGTTAAAAATTAAAATTGTTTTCTTTAAACTTCAGAACCCCCAAAGATCACAGCATAAAGAAGAAGGTCCACAAGAAGCCCAGCAGTCGTTCTATGACACCCTGGCATTGGAAGAGATGGACTCTCCCATCATAGATGTGATATCCGACCAGCCATACCGGCCACTGTCCAAGTCCAAGGAGAATGTCAGGAGCGGTGTGTTGTTACAGAAACTGGCTAACATGAGCAGTAACCCAGCTGTCGCCAAGATACAAGACACAGTTCAGAGGCTGCCTATTCTTGCGAAGAGGTACAGTATACTTGTTGTTTAATGTCTGTGTATCTGTCTGTGTCTGGTGTGTGTGAGCATTTCTTTGTTTTATAGTGAAATGTTCTTGCATTCTAGCTAGTGTTTCGTTCCAAGCTGTTGCCAAGATACAAGACACAGTTCAGCAGCTGCCCATTCTTAAGAAAATTAAAGTTTTCTGTTATTTATTGAATTTGTCTAAATGTGGGTGGTTTAAGGGTCTTTGTGAGTTCTCTGTCTTGTAAAGAGATTGTCAGGAGTAGTGTGCTGTTCGCCTGTTACAATGACTGCAAATATGACCAGAAACCCCGCTGTACAGAACACGGTTAGACAGAGCTCCATTCTTGCAAAGAGCCAAGTATTTCAGTATTTTATTGATCAAGTTTGTCCAATTGTGTGTGGTTTTATAGAGGGGTTTTATAGAGGTCTCTTCCAAAAAGAATATCAGGAATGGAGTGCTGTAACAAAGACAGTGAAAATGAGCAGTAACCCCGCTGCCTATTGTAAAGAGGCAAGCATTTCTGTCATTCTTTTGATTGAGTTTGTGTAATACATTCTCTATAGAGAATGTAAGGTCAGATACTAGACAGTCTCATCCTCGGGGGGAATCCAAACAAGGAAGTCATCGGCTCTTTCCTTCAAACGTATCGCAACCAAGAAGGACTGCTGGGCAATTCCACCATAACGGAATTACATTCAGAGACGTTTTTTGCTCATTATTTCATTCCCTGCGCAATATTCTCGTGACTTAAGTAAATTTTGATACTTATATAAGTTGCACGGGTAACCAGGCTACAACATGATAGGGAAATGGTTTTATATCTTCCATGTGTTGTTGCACACTAGACCAATATGTGTGACCGTAACGGAATTACCGGAGAATGGAGTTTTTATGCCTCCGCAACGAAGTAGCCGGAGGCATTATGTTTTCGGGTTGTCCGTCCGTCCGTCCGTACGTACGTACGTACGTCCGTACGTACGTCCCGTTCTCGTGATCGCGTTATCTCAAGAACCGATTGACGGATTTTCACCAAACTTGGGTCATGTATGTATCTTGGGGGGCCAATGATCTGATTAGATTTTGGGGTCATGAGGTCAAAGGTCAAAGGTCACAGCTCATATATGCAAAAATAGCTTGTGATCGCGTTATCTCAAGAACGGATTGACTGATTCTGACCAAATTTGGTACATGTATGTATCTTGGGGGGCCAATGATCTGATTAGATTTTGGGGGTCATGAGGTCAAAGGTCAAAGGTCACAGAGCTCATTATATATGCAAAAATAGCTCGTGATCGCGTTAACTCAAGAATGGATTGATGGATTCTGACCAAACTTGGTACATGTATGTATCTTGGGGGGCCAATGATCTGATTAGATTTTGGGGTCATGAGGTCAAAGGTCAAAGGTCACAGAGTTCATTATATATGCAAAAATAGCTCGTGATCGCGTTATCTCAAGAAGGGATTGACAGATTCTGACCAAACTTGGTACATGTATGTATCTTGGGGGGGGGGGGGGCAGATGATCTGATTAGATTTTGGGGTCATGAGGTCAAAGGTCAAAGGTCACAGAGCTCATTATATGCAGAAATAGCTTAAGATTGGAAATCTCAAGAACTGAATATCAGATTTCAATCCAACTTGATACCTGAATGTATAATAGGGAACAATTGTAGTCATTAGATTTTGGGGTCATGAGGGCAAAGGTCAAGGTCACTTATAGCTCATAATTGTGATACATCAAGATCTAAAAGACAGAGTACCATCAAAATTGAGTTGACAGAATTAATTCTGTGTACATGTTGATTTGGGCTTGATATAAATAAATTGCGTAATGGCGGAGGCATCATTTTCGACTGCGCGCAGTCGAAGATCCATCTAGTTTTTTTTGCTACAAGTTTGCGTTGAGTTTCTCTGAAATATAAGACACTTTGAAACTGATTTTATGTATTTTTTCTATCTTGATAATGTCAACTTCATTTTGGAACAAGTACGTGCATAAACAACACAATGATAAGTTCACAAATTCACTTTTTTGAAAAAAGACCACTGTAACGGAATTACACAAATTTGTAACGGAATTACATCTCTGAAAGTTACAAGGAAAACTCAATTATTTTGCACTCAACTTTTCTTACATGCTAATGCAAACATCAAGGCTATCTAGCACTTGAATATAAACCATAATTTGACATATCTGTAAAGCAATTTTTGAACTTGTTATGTGTAAAATTGCTAAATGTATTGCTAGAATCCAGCTTTATTTCGGTTTATTTTCAGCTTCATATTAGTAGGCAAGAAATTAAAAAGGATTGCATCAATTTAATTAAAGAAAAATCCTAGGAACTATGTCCAGTAATGTGTGTAACGGAATTACACAACTTGAGCAGTGAAATCAAATTTTCTACAAATCGGTACATGATCAACAAAGAATTCACATTTTAGCTTCAATACTTTTCAAAAATCAATAATTTGACAATAATAACCATATTTGAAGGGAAAAAAAGCAACATTTTAGAATTTTTCCTTTACTTCAAGAAAAATGGTTAAATTGTGGAAAAAAAATGTACTACATTATGTGACATGCTAAATAACTGCACATAATCAATATCAAGCAACATTTAAACAATTACAAATCACAAACAGGTCAAATCATTCAACTTTCAATGCTATAAAGCCTCGTAAACTTCCTGAATATTGGAAATCTGTGTGAATGGAAATGCATTGTGAATGGGTAATTCCACTGTTACAGAATGACAAATAAGTGATTTTTAGCTCTGTTTTCGTAATCATATTTAAAATTCCTTTCACTTTCACAGTTTTTAAAACTGTAATAACTGGCAGGGGTACTAGAGGTACAACAGAACCCAAGATTGTTACAAATCTATAACACTGTAGCGTCCAGAGACCAAAATACAATCATAACGGAAAGGGGTATTTCATTCAACACTAACTATGTAATGATTTTCTGCAAAAGCTACCACAAAAAATTCTTCATTGGTAATAAAAACTTATCATTTAAGTTACAAGCTTGAATTTGGTACATCTTTTTTTCCAGAAATGATCTATTTTAACCTCTGAAATTACCGTAAGACAAACGAATGTCACTGTAACAGAATTACGCCTGTGAAATCCACCCATGAAAATGCAATTTCTTGGTTACATTTTTCTGCTTTTCTGCTTATAGTCATTAGTAAAGAATGTGTATACATGCATTGTTCATCACACGCTCTTACATAAGGACCAGAACAAATCCTGTTCAAGTTAAATGTGTGTGCGTAACAGAATTACAAGAAAATCGAGATTTGTTATATAAACTCTTGTTATATTCTAAAATTATTCTTTTAAAAATTCATCCTAAATTGATCTTAATTTACTCTCAAATCAATTTGGAATGCGTTTTCATCCATTCCATGAAATACGTATATAGATGTATATCGGATATAAACGTGTATGATCCTCAAACAAAAAGTTGGCATATAAAATATAAATATGGAATTGCCAAAAATGAAAGTCACCTTTAGGAATTCCCATTTGAAAATGCAAATACTTTGTACATCATTCTTCTTTGATCTGCATACAGAAGCACACTGAACACTCAATGTATTCTGACTTTATGATAATGAATAAACATGTGTATCTTAGCCTGTATTATGTTTATTTTTGAATATCTTGAAGCCTATTCTGTATTTATGTTTAATTTTATATGCTTCAGTTTAATACAAATTTACATAATTAATGATGAGTTATCAGCCTTTAACTGATCAATGATATTCAAATCTACATACAATTACAAAATTATTAATATTAAATCTCCTTGAAAGTTGAAGGTATGATTTATATCTTAAAATACATGAATGTAAATTAATGTGAGAAAATAAATGTAGCACCAGTGTCATACTAATCACTGGATATTTAAACAATTGTATTGTTTTTGTTTTTCCCTTTCTAAAGTACAAACATGAATCTGCTGCATCTTCATAATTTCAGTCAAGTGGTTCTTGCTGGAAACTAATTTAATGATAGAACATTATCATCTCTATTATGTTCATGGAGAGATTAGAGAAATTATCTATCGTGTATCAATTTAGTTAAATCATCATTGATGCAATATGAAGCATGTGGGTACAATGAGTCACATAAAGTAACATTGTACAGTACTTGTATAATGACTTATTGTCTACATGGCTACAGTTCATGCTATTTAAAGGGTATTTCTACATTGAGAACAAGAAAAAAAAAAAATTTCAGCAATATCATTCAATACCTTACAAACCATGTGCGTGTAATTCCGTTACGTAACGGAATTACTAATACCGTTACGCCAATTTTGGAAAAAGTAGTGACATTATTTCAGAAAACTATGTTGGAAGTTCTTAGGACTGTGGTGAAGGAAGAGAATTCACAATGACATGACTAAAGAACAAGTAATAAGATATTGAGAAAAACTTATTACGTTTTATCGTAACGGAATTACGATCAAATATGCATAGATTAAACAAATTTCTAAAAAAAAAAATGCAATGAAGTTACTGCCCATGCTTTACAATTTGTGATTGTTGCTACATTGTATGGAAAATATGAGAAACGGAGCAGAAACAATCATTGAATTAAAAGATTCACTTCATTTTCATGAAATGAAGCTGATTTATGAATAAAAGGTCATAAATTTCTGTTCAATTCAAGCAGAAATATTTGCAAAACCAATAGAGCTATACACAAATGGTTTTCAGTTTCCTAAAATTCAAGTTTTCCTCTATCGATAACAGTTTGATTTAGGGAAGATTGCTCAACTTTGAGATGTGGTGTTTTTGCCTTCTCTCATACGGAATTGCCCTGCTACAAAATAATTTGTTATACCACAAACTCTGGCAGAGTGGAATCTCTTACCAAATAAATTATAATGCAAGACAAGCCACATCGTTGCAATCTTTTCAAGGACATTTGAGTAAGATGAATATGCTAAATTTCACTCAGAGGTCCCACCACGGGCTCCCCAATCAGGCGTGCACACCCTAAACCCACCAAGTGGGTGCAACTGTATATCCTACTTGCAGAGTTTTGTTTTATTCAGAAGAAAAAGGATGTAGCTATAGCTAGGTCAGGTGACCATAGAGTACCGAAGTAGTGACGTCACATGCTTTTGTTATGGCTTAGTAATGGTTCTAAACAACTTTTCCTTTCATACTGGCATTAAGTAGTGGGTCGAGCCGGACGATTGCCTTCTTAGCAACCGCTAGATCACCAATTCATTACTTGCCTGACATTGTTTAGAACCATCACCCATAGCAATGAATAGCTCTGACGTCACACTTCGGTACTCTATAATCTGTGGTGAATGCTGGAAGTCCTTTGTATCATTTTGTACTGCTTTTCATGGTAAAAGCATTATCAAATGTTATTATTATATTAACCTTTTCAACTCTAACAGAGAGGAGCTGCTGTCAGTGATCAGTTCTAACCAGGTGACTGTGATCTGCGGGGAGACTGGGTGCGGAAAGACCACCCAAGTCCCGCAGTACATCCTAGATGACTGGATCAAACAGGGCAGGGGAGCCAACTGCAATATTGTCATGACTCAGGTATGAAGGAGGAAAGGCTAGATTATTATAGTATACAACTAACGAATGGGCTTCTTGTGATAGTCAAATCTATCACCGAGGTGGGCTCAAAATGATTATTACCCGAAGCGCAGCTGAGGGATATAATTAACAACTAGATGTTGAATTCGTCACTTTGGACGAATTAAGGTTATACGTAACGATTTATTATGATAAAAGGATGATTCCGAAAATAACTACTCAATCATCATATCAATAATAATAGATCCCCCCCTGAAAAAAAAAGAAAAAAGAATAAAAAAGAAATAAAAAAAATATTGCCTTGGATTCGAACCCACGACCCTTAGATCTTATGTCACAAATTATACCGCGAGACCAACATTAGATCTCTTAACGAAAATGGGAAATCGGGAAAGATACATCAGTGATTGCACACTGCATTTGTCATTGTAGCAGTGAGTTATTTGACCTTTGAACCTAATTTACATATCATTCACGCCATTTTCATAATCCGATCTTATCTCATGAAAATTGTTCCTTTCATTATAACATACATGTGTGCTGAATTTCATGTCCGCGGCGTACGTGGTTATTGAGTATTCATGCTTGATTTATTTGACCTTTGACGGTAAATATGACAATGAAATATGAATTTTCGCGATTTGGTGTTAACTTATGAAATGATGGACTTGCACATCCCAATGCGAAGTTTCACATTGGTAGCATAATTCCTCCAGCAGTTATAGGTCGAAAGCATACTTATTTACAATCAAACAATTCATCAGGATCCATTTAACATAATGAATTGTTGTGAAAAGATTGCGAATAAAACAGGACATCAGCTACGATATATCAAAATTTGGGAGAAAATTGATGGAGAATAAGCGAGATATGGTCAATAGTCCGCTGTGATCGATTTCAACATTGATTGAAATTGATTAAAATTCGCATTTTCAACTTTAACCGTCAATACGATGACTTTATAACATTTACTCGGCACAAATGAGGTATGAATTCGTATCTACAACTCATAATCTATCCGAATATTAAAAGAAAATTGGATGTTTGTGGACTTTTTAAAAAGTTATGGCCGAATAAAAAAAGGATGTTTTTACCATGTTTTGCCATTTTGCGTGCGCGCGTAATTTTGACTTTGACGCGCGCATACTCCGTTATTATCAGTCAGGAATGGCTCAAATTGATAGGTTGCATTAAGAAGTATATAAGGATTGCAAAACATGTCAAAAAACTACATTTTCTTGTTCATTTGCGTTACGCGCGCAAATACGCATGCGCGGAAAAGTTAAAAACGCTTAAAATCGTCTGAAACGTATGGGAATTTATTTGGTTTAGGTTTTTGAGCATTTTCAGATTTTAAGATCCTTAGACAGGCGCATACGCGCTTGTTACGTGGCGCATGCGCATGCGCATACTCGGAAAAGTTGCCACTTGGCGTGATAATTGTTGGTGCCAAATTTAAAGGGAAATAGAAGATGCATGACTGAGATACAACAATAAATGAAATTTCACAAAATGGCGTCCTGATGACGTCACGAATAGTCGGCGGCACCCAAAAGTTTGGCAGTTCTAAGTTAGACCAAGATCTATCATCTCGCAAAGTTTCAGGACAATAGCTGCACCCGTTATTGAGGTATCCGACGAACAAAATTGTTGTTTTTGTGTCTGTATGCACTTGCATACAGACACAAAAACAACACTAGATTTTGAATTCGTCACTTTTGACGAATTAAGGTTATACATATTGAAATTACGATATTATGATATTGACTTTTCAACGCGTAATATGATAATGTCATAACATTTACTTGGCATAAATGAATGACACAAAATAGGGTAACAATATTAATTCATAACAAAAGGGGAGGGGGCAGCTTTTTAATTGACCAAAATGACTGTAAAATGGCTCTGTACCTGACGTCTTATTTCAACCATATCACACCTTTCCTTTGGCCGATTTTTACCCGGTTTTCAGTATGTTAAAGCTGAGTTTCCGCTACACAATCATCTTTTCGATTTTATTTTACGATTTGAGCACGGGAACACGTCGTAATTGAAGGTTGAACTTTTTTTTAACTTTATCGTGCACTATGATGACTTTACAAAATCTTATTGTCCATTGTTAGGTATGTAAACATATGTGCAACTCATACTCTTTCAGGATATGTACAAATATTTGGATATATCCATGTATCAAAGAAGTTATGACCGATATTGAGAAGGGCATGTTTGACCAGATTTAGCCAATTTTCACACTCTTGCGCGATTTCAATTTTCAACCGTCAATTCGATGACTTTATAACATTTACTCGGCATAAATGAGGTATGAATTCGTATCTACAACTCATAATCTATCCGAATATTTTAAAAAAATGGGTGTTTGTGGACTTTTCAAAAAGTTATGGCCGAATACAAAAAGGATGTTTTTACCATATTTTGCCAATTTGCGTTTTTGAATTATCCGCCGTTAGATGGCGCTATTCCAACTCCAAATCATGGTCGTTATTGAAGGTTGAACTTTTCTTTTACTTTATCGTGCACTATGGAGACTTTACAAAATCTGATTGGCCATTGTTAGATATGTAAAAATATGTGCAACTCATACTCTTTCAGAATATGTAAAAATATTTGGATATATCCATGTATCAAAGAAGTTATGACCGATAAGAGAAGGGCATGTTTGACCAGATTTAGCCAATTTTCACACTCTTGCGCGATTTCAACTTTCGACCGTCAATTCGATGACTTTATAACATTTACTCGGCATAAATGAGGTATGAATTCGCATTTACAACTCATAATCTATCCGAATATTAAAATAAAAATGGGTTTTTGTGGACTTTTAAAAAAGTTATGCCCGAATAAAAAATGGTTGTTTTTGAGCATTTTCAGATTTTAAGATCCTTAGACGGGCGCGTACGCGCTTGTTACGTAGCTCATGCGCATGCGCATAATCGGAAAAGTTGCCACTTGGCCTGATAATTGTTGGTGCCAAATTTAAAGGGAAATAGAAGATGCATGACTGAGATACATCCATAAATGAAATTTCACAAAATGGCGTCCTGATGACGTCACGAATAGTCGGCGGCACCCAAAAGTTTGGCAGTTCTAAGTTAGACCAAGATCTATCATCTCGCAAAGTTTCAGGACAATAGCTGCACCCGTTACAAGACAAGGGACAAGACAAGGAACAAGACCCGTTACAAGACCCGGAACAAGACAAGGGACTGGATAAAATCATTTCTAACCAATCGCTCTCAGCGTGTGATGGTAAATGGAACTGCATCCGACTGGAAACCTGTGTTAAGTGGCACCCCTCAGGGTACAGTCTTAGGCCCTCATCTCTTCCTCATATTTATAAATGACATACATGAGAACATATCCAGCACGGTCCGCTTATTTGCTGATGATTGCCTCGTCTACAACACCATCACGTCTGCTGAGGACCAACTCCAACTGCAAGAGGACTTAGACAAACTGGTTGACTGGGCACAAACCTGGGGCATGAGATTCAATCCATCTAAACGCAAGAATGTGAAGATTTCTCGTAGGAGGCAGGAAGAACCTACAAAGTATACATTGATGGGAGTTGACCTTGAGGAGAAGAAGGACATCCAGTACCTAGGAGTCCAAATTCAACATGATCTCCGATGGAACAAGCAGACTGCACATGCAACCTTCAAGGCAACGAGGGTGTTGAACTTCATCAGAAGAAATTTCCACCACTGTACACCGCATGTCAAGGAAAAGCTGTACATGACATTAGTGAGACCTCATCTAGAATATGCTTCTGCTTCATGGGACCCATACACACAGAAGAACATAAATAGCATAGAAAGAGTGCAAAATAGGGCAGCAAGATTTGTGTCCAACACATACGGGGAAAATACAAGCATCACTGCCATTCTTAAAGAGCTTAAGTGGACTGCGCTTCAAGACAGAAGGAAATGTCAGCGCCTAACCTGCTTTCAAAAGATGCTGAACGGAAACCTGGACATCAAACATGAGGACTTCATTCAACCCAAAATAGACAGAAACCGAAGGGGCCATTCTCTACAGTATCAACAGCAACACACAAACTCTGAGGCGTTCGCAAATTCATTTTTCGTCCTTACAACCACTGAATGGAATAAGCTACTTCAATCTACAGTAAACCAGCCCTCACTTCATACATTCCAGAATGCGCTTGCTAAGGACCCTTCTGTCCTTAGGGGCTAACCACTCTCTCGGACCCACCTCCAGTTAAAACTCCTATGGAGTGTTTTGGAGGAATAAACTACCAAGTACCAAGTTATTGAGGTATCCGACGAACAAAATTGTTGTTTTTGTGTCTGTAAATGCACTTGCATACAGACACAAAAACAACACTAGATGTTGAATTCGTCACTTTTGACGAATTAAGGTTATACATATCGATTTATTATGATAAAAGGATGATTCCAAAAATAACTACTCAATCATCATATCAATAATAATAGATTCCCCCCCCCCCCCCCCCTGAAAAAAAAAGAAAAAAAAGGAACAAAATACTGCCTTGGATTCAAACCCACGACCCTTTGATCTTGTGTCACAGATTATACCGCGAGACCAACATTAGATCTCTTAACGAAAATGGGAAATCGGGAAAGATACATCAGAGATTTTATGAACAGTTTTCCTTTCATTATACCATACATGTGTGCTGAATTTCATGTCCGCGGCGTACGTGGTTATTGAGTATTCATGCTTGATTTATTTGACCTTTAACGGTAAATATGACAATGAAATATGCATTTTCGCGATTTGGTGTTAACTTATGAAATGATGGGCTTGCAAATCCCTATCTACATGCGAAATCTCAAATTGATAGCATAATTCCTTCAGCAGTTATAGGTCGATAACATACGTTTTGGCTAACCCTCAATTTGTAACAGATTTGAACTCTTATTTCCAATCAAACAATTCATCAGGATCCAGTGAACAAAACTAAATGGTGTGAATAGATTGCGAATAGAGCAGGACATCAGCTACGATATATCAACATTTGGGAGTACATTGATGGAGAATAAGCGAGATATGGTCAAAAGTACACTGTGATCGATTTCAACATTGATTGAAATTGATTAAAATTCGCATTTTCAACTTTAACCGTTAATACGATGACTTTATAACATTTACTCGTCATAAATGAGGTATGAAATGGTATCTACAACTCATAATCTATCCGAATATTAAAAGAAAATTGGGTGTTTGTGGACTTTAAAAAAAGTTATGGCCGAATATTAAGAAGGATGTTTTTACCATATTTTGCCATTTTGCACGCGCGCGTAATTTTGACTTTGACGCGCGCGTACTCCGTTATTATGAGTCAAATTTATAGGGTGTGTTGAGGGATGTATAAGGAATGCAAAACATGTGAAAAAACAAAAATTTTTCTATTCATTCGCGTTACGCGCGCAAATACGCGCACCCGCGGACATTTTTGAAACGCTTAAAATTGTCTGAAACATATAGTAAATTACTCGGGTTAGGGTTTTGAACCTTTTTTGACTTTTTTTCATTTGACGGACGCGTACGCGCGTGTCTCCGAATGTACGCGCACGCGCATGAGATTAAAAGATGACGATTGACCTGATTGATATTGATGCGAAATTTGAAGTGAAATTGATGATGCATGACTGAGTTATGATGATTATTGAAATTTGACAAAATGGCGTCCTGATGACGTCACAATGATGTGACGACACAATGATGTGACGACACTGAAAAGGTGGGCATTTCTGAGTTATAACATGATATATTATCATGTGAAGATTCATGACAATTGATTCATCTGATCTTGAGATATGCGACGAACAAAATTGGGAAGAATAATAATAATAAAAAGAATAATTTGAACGAAATCAATAGGTATATACGTATGATATACGTATAACCTAAATATACCATGCGCTGAGAGCCTCTATTTGAAATAATGGATTCCTCGGTGACAGAAAAGGCACTATTTTCTTTGGGGCTACATCCCTCAGAAAATAGTGCTTTTCCTGTCACTTTGAAATCCATAATTTCACTAGTGGCTCGAAATAGTGCATGATATATTTGTTTTACCGCTATATCCTTAACATGATAAAAAATGTTTTCACTTACCATAAATGTCACTTTAAGTCGATGATTCAGACCAAAGTCACAGAATGCCTTCAATGCACAATTACAAGTACACATCACGGCCGTACACACACTGCATGCACCAGCGTAAAAGTAAAACGTGACGCGACAAAAGCTTGTCTAATTGTATCCCCCAGCAGCAGTATGCTGCAGGGGGATACTTTGGATTCAGCAGCCGCTGCCGCATCATATTCTTGTGTGCGCTCTAACTGCCACATTCCTTGACGGATTTCTTTCAAATTTTGTTTGGAGGTGTATCTTGGTATAATATAGACACCAACAATTTTTGGTGAAGCTGCCCCCAGTGTTCCGTCTTTATTAGGATAAAAGGCCATATTTTGATAGATGTCTTGTGTGCACTCTAGTGTGCGGTCTAACTGCCATATTCCTTGACGGAGTTCTTTTAAATTTTGTATGGAGGTGTATCTTGGTACAGGGAAACCCTGTTATAACGAGGTAGTCGGGACTATCGATTTTACCTCGTTATAACCGGAATTTTGCTATAACTGATATTATAAGCAGTTGTTATAAGCAGAGCATTATGGCATTGGAACAATCGGGACCAAAGGATTCTCGTTATAAACGGTACCTCATTATAAGCGAGCTCGTTATAACGGGGTTTTCCTGTATAATCTAGACACCTACAATTTCTGGTGATGCTGCCCCCAGTGTTCTGTCTTTTATAGGGTAAAAGGCCATAATTTTGTGTATGCTCTATAGGCCATATTTCTCAAGGTATTTTGTTCAAATTTTAAATGCAGGTGTATCTTGGTATAATTTACGGTCAAAGGTCACAGAGCTCATTTTATATATACAAAAATAGCTCGTGATCGCGTTATCTCAAGAACGGATTGACGGATTCTGACCAAACTTGGTACATGTATGTATCTTGGGGGGCAGATGATATGGTTAGATTTTGGGGTCATGAGGTCAAAGGTCAAAGGTCACAGAGCTCATTATATATGCAAAAATAGCTCGTGATCGCATATCTCAAGAACGGATTGACGGATTCTGACCAAACTTGGTACATGTATGTTCCTTGGGGGGCTGATGATCCGATTAGATTTTGGGGTCATGAGGTCAAAGGTCACAGAGCTCATATATGCAAAAATAGCTTGTGATCGCATATCTCAAGAACGGATTGACGGATTCTGACCAAACTTGGTACATGTATGTTCCTTGGAGAGCCAATGAACTGATTAGATTTCGGGGGTCATGCGGTCAAAGGTCAAGGTCACTTATCGCTCATAATTGGGATACGTCAAGATCTAAAAGACAGAGTAGCATCAAAATTGAGTTGACAGAATTAATTTAGTGTACATGTTGATTTTGGCTTGATATAAATAAATCGCGTAATGGCGGAGGCATCATTTTCGACTGCGCGCAGTCGAAGATCCATCTAGTTGGTGATGCTGCCCCCAGTGTTCCGTCCTTTATAGGGTCAAAGATCATTTGTCTTTTGTGCACTCTTATTGCCACATTTCCTGACAGATTTCTTTCAAATTTTGTATGGAGGTGTATCTTTCTAAAATCAACACATCTTTAGTGTTTAGTGATGCTGCCACCCATGTTCCATCCTTTATGGGGTCAAAGATCATTTGTGTCTTTTGTGCGCTGTTACTGCCATATTTCCTGACAGATTTCTTTCAAATGTTGTATGGAAATGTATCTTGGTACAATCTACAAATTTTATATTTGTTGATGTTGCTGCCCTCATTGTTCTATCTTTATAGGGTCAAAGGTCATATGTCTTTGTGCGCTCTAACTGCCAAATTTCTTCATGGAGTTCTTTTAGATTTTGTATGCAGGTGTGTCTTAGTCAAATCTACACATTGTAAGTGTTCGGTGATGTTGCCACCTGTGTTCCGTCTGTTATAGTTTGTATTTTGGTTGCTGTCTTGTGTGCCCTGTGCAGGCTCTGCAGGTCACATTTCGTGACATATTTCTTTGTCCATCCTTCGAACATAAGGATGACGCAAATCGTTGCCAGTGCTGTGGGATACATTCGCATTGCGCGGCAATGGAAATTTCTAGTTCACCAAATTGTGCTCGCTAAATCGTCGAAATTCACATTAGTGAGAGAGTAGTACAGTACTCCTTGAATCTTGACAGTCAGTATTTAATCTGTTTTTTTGTGTGTTTTCACTATCTGTAGAACCGATAAACTTCTCTAAATCCTCGTCATTAATCAATTAATGTGAACCAAACTGAGGCTAAAAATATTGCAGTGCAGACGATCCGTTTGTTATACACAAGTCTATGAGGAGCGATACTGATCTGATATATCACGTTGATATTGTGTATATCGGGTTGATATCGATGGAAACCATTGATCGCACTGATTGATCGCATATATATATATATGACGTAATTTTCATGGTATAGTGCACTATACCATGAAAATGACGTCACGGTATAGCACATTTTTCCATGGGCATTGCTATGTTTGGTCACATGACGCTATGTAGACCAATCAGTGAACAGAATTTCATTAATGAAGGATATAATTGTTGTTATTGTATATTCATCGGTGACCATAGTGAAAATCTCTCATTGTAGCCACCTGTCTGTAGCAGCCAACCTGCCTGCAGTGGCCACCAAAAATGATCCCCTGCAGAGAAAATCAATGCTATGAATCAGTGTTGGGTATCTCGAGATTGATCTTGATCTCAAGATCGGCATTAGTAATCTCAATCAAACTTGATCTCAAAGGTTCTGATCTCGATCTAGGTCTTGATCTTGATCTCGGACCGTCTGATCTATCTTGATCTCGAGACCAGTACCCAGGGAGCAAACACCCCTTTTTTAAGAATATCATACATGGAATGTTATAAAAGGTTGTTCACCAGAAATGTCTTCTAGGACCTTCTAGGATCACAACCTAGGTGGACAACCTCGCGATCTAGCTACTGGAAGTTCACAAAACGCGTACTAACGATTTAACCTATAATGTACTTTAATAGCCCCTTAAATCCTTAGGGTTCATGAAGGTTTGTCTGTGCTATTTACAAAATTACACTACAAAGCATTATGATATCATCACATCGCTTCAGATTTGTATTCTGTAGAGTCGTGTGCATCTTTTAATACCAAATTTGACTGCATAATATCTTTGGTTAGTGTGTCACGTGTCATTTTAAGTCACGTGTTATACAAACGACTTGAAATTGCACGTTCAGTTATATACAAAAACGCATTGAAATGCTCAAGATATTTAGAATGTTACACATTTTGTATTTGAAGTTCTTCAAATGGCATTCAATTTAATTTTTTTAATTTTTTGAAATGATATAAACAAAAACAATAGAATAAGAAAACACAAACAATTGAAAACAATAATAAAAAAAATAAGAATATGAGTTCCTTATAGTGTATTGTTGGTATCTGATTTTACTAAATCATTATAGTAGAGGTAAAATAGGCTTGATAATGAAATGTACATATTGTAGAATGAGGACATATAGTACAGGTATACAATAGACCTTAATCAAGAATATAATACAATATGAACCATTTAATAAAGTGATTTTCTTACTAATAACAGTTTAATGATCATGTATCTGACAAAAATGCACTTATATACAAGTCATGTACAATGTACTTGTATGTATGTGTGTTACGTATTTTGCCAATATTAACATGGAACTAATACAGAAGTCAGCAATGAGTGTAAATATTTTGTAGAAGTAGCCTGTAGGGAAAGATAAAGGAAAATAAATGAAGTGGCAAAGGCAGTAGCGCTTACCTCAACTCTCAGTCAAATTATTGTTAATTTGTTAAGTAGGAAGATTATTTTTATTCATGTACACGATAATACAATCAAACACAGTAATGGGCATGGACAAAAACAATCATGCATACTACTCATTGATGGTGACCTAACCTCCCATGGAGAAGCATTACATGTTCTATATTGGGGAAAGATCCTCAAGAGGGATCACTATAAACAGCTTGTATATGGCACCTTGTCAATAATTTGAATCCTCGAACTGGTCGGGTTGATGGTTTTAACAAATATGGTTATATCGGGTGACTGTACAATGTCTCCAGGACTCATTAACTATTAAATTGTTCACCCAAACACTGTTCTCACTGAGGAAGCTCAAGGCAGTTCCTGTGTTACATAGCTGTCAACTGCACAACATCTGTGGTTCAAGAACTACATGACTGCATGTACTACCATTTGTGATCGTAGACTTATAACATGTTATTGTCTTGAGCACATCATTGATACTCCTTAGCGAATGAAATACTTTTCAGAAATGTGTATGATCTTAAATGACGTTTAGTTCTAGAGGGGTATCATTCATAAAAATGCTTATTAAGTTTACATCAGCATAATCCACAAGTATAGTATAGGTTATTTGTGAAAATATATGATATATTGGCATCTGACAATAACTGGTTTCTTTATATGATTATGTAGCCTCATGATTGTGGTATGATTGATCACTTTGCAGTTTTCCCCTATTTAAAATTCTTCATCATGCCATACTTTATAACGATTCTACCCCTTCATTTAGCACAATTTTGGAATATGAATAGACTTATACTTGCACTAGTAAGCTGTCATTTCTTTCCTGCTTGTGGTACTCTCAGTGTCATGTGTAAAAAGTGCATTGACATGTTCTTGCTGTTGTTTGGATTAATTTAGTTGGCCTTCTTTTTCTTGCATCAGTTGAAAAAGACTCATTCCAAAGACATGTCAGCTTTCATACCTCGTTATTTTGACTTTGTATTTAGCAATCTTTCCAAACGATGTTGATGTACCTTCGTACCCCCAGCCCCCTATTAGGTAATGAGTGCAGCTTTGTAAGGACATATGAGACAATGCATAACCACACAATCACTTTGTTTGGAATAGTAACATGATTGTTTGGTTATTTTATGTATTTTTAATGAAAATTGTGAAAAATAGTATGAAAACAGTTCCAAGGGCCTAAACAGATTATAAAGATTTTGCTTGTAATAAATAGCTATGATTGTATATTCGTGGACAAGCTTTCCACATATGAGGTCCCGAGTTCGGAATCAGAGAGTGCCCGGAAGGATGGAACGTGATTCATTAGCACTGTATTCATATACAATGTGTCAGGCTGGAAGACTCCCATGTGAGTTAGAAATGTGCACTATTGTGTGCTGGATTGATTGCAGTATGTATCCAATGACTGGGGATAAACATAATGACGCACCACGATCGTCATACATTGATACGCTCTCTAAATCATAACATCCATTTTATCATTATAATTATTACATGTAATTATTCTTATGTATTTCTTTGTTTCAAATTCTTTTATTTTGTATTGTTTTATCCTTTGTTTTGCTAGTTTACTGTTTTTTCATCTTACTAAATGTCATCGAACATGTATAAGATTTTACAGCTAAATATTTGTGTTATTCTATAATCTGCAACATTTCCACATTATATTTGTCAATAGGCGTATGTGAAATTTCACATTCTATATCTGACACGTGACATATAAAAGGCACGTGACAAAAAACAATAGAAGTAAAAAGGCAAAATTTTGTATCAAAAGATGCACAACTATCTGTGAAAGACATATTCGAAGCAATTGGATGATAGCAGCATGCGTTTGGGTGTAATCGTGAAAATACCAGAGTAGGATGTTCATGAACCCTAAGGATTTAAGGCGCTTTTAACGTACATTAGGGGTAAAATCCTTAATATGTGTTTTCTGGCCTTCCAGTAGCTAGTTCGCGAGGTTGTCCACCTAGGTTGTGCTTCTACGAGGTCCTAGAAGACAATTCTGGGCCCAAACCTTTTATAACATTCCATGTATGAAAAACCCCGAGATCGAGATTGGCATCAGTAATCTTGATCTTGTTCTTGATCTCGGACATTTCTGATCTTGATCTCAGAGGTTCTGATCTAAACCCCTCAAAAAAAGTTCGGAAACTCAAGTTTGATCGATCATATCTCTCGTATTTTTTAATAAGAATACTCGAAATCGGTGTCACAATAAAGCCTCATTATATACTTTTCAAACGGTGCATTATGTGTAGTGATTATGCAATTGGGACGATTGCAGTAGCCCAGAGAATAGGGGGAGGCAGGAAGTGAAATCTCGCAAAATGGCCCCAATGCATTCAATTTACGAGTGCATGACTGTGTTGATCAGTTTTCTAAAGGTTAACATTCTATTGAATACTGCCACCCTTTCCATTCATCAAAATTGTTGATTTGGATACCATTTTAATGGAAATTATCTCTTCATTACGATGGCATATTAATCATAAGGATATGCAAATGGAGTGTGTGCAGCGAACCGGAATATGGAGATGGGTCGAGTGTGAAATCAGACAAAAAGATATGGAGTTGACAAAAAATCAGAGCGATTTTTTAGCATTTCAAATAAAATATTCATGATCAAATATGATATCAACGGAAAGCCCAACAACTCTTCTGTATGAAAATGTGAAATTTATAATGATTTTTGTAAAGGGCGGCTGCAGGGAGATGAATGGGAGGGAGCCTCAAAAGTGACCCATTTTGAAACGCTCTGATTTCAAGGCACTATTCATGCGTTTTCAATTGAATTCCTCTCATTCATGGCCAACTCATTCAAGTCGCATTACATCCTCTACACAATGGTATACAGATACCGACACCAAATCAGAGTGTTTTGAAATGGGTCACTTTTGAGGCTCCCCCACATTCATCTCCCTGCAGCCGCCCTTTACAAAAATCATTATAAATGTCACATTTTCATACAGAAGAGTTGTTGGGCTTTCCGTTGATATCAATTTAAATCATGAATATTTTATTTGAAATGCTAAAAAATCCTCCCAAAAGCTCGAAAAAAATGCAACGCTCTGATTTTTTGTCAACTCCATATCTTTTTGTCTGATTTCACACTCGACCCATCTCCATATTCTGGTTTGCTGCACACACCCCATTTGCATAATCCTTACGATTAATATGCCATTGTAAGGAAGAGATAATTTCCATTAAAATGGTATCAAATTCAACAATTTTGATGAATGGAAAGGGTGGCAGCATTCAATAGAATGTTAACCTTTAGAAAACTGGTCAACACAGTCTCGCACTCGTAAATTGAATGCATTGGGGCCATTTTGCGAGATTTCACTTCCTGCCTCCCCCTATTCTCTGGGCTACTGCAATCGCCCCAATTGCATAATCACTACACATAATGCACCGTTTGAAAGGTATATAATGAGGCTTTATTGTGACACCGATTTCGAGCATTCTTATTAAAAAATACGAGAGATATGATTGATGAAACTTGAGTTTCCGAACTTTTTTTGAGGGGTTTAGATCTTGAGCTGCAGATCTTGGTCTTGATCTTGATCTCGGACTGTCTGATCTTGATCTCGGACCCCCTGGTCTTGGACCCAAGACTGCTATGAATCCTGTCAATAGAGGTCATTTGTCAACAGTGGCCACTTCTTGTTTCCCTCGGTTGGTCACTATATACACAGGTGTGACTATTGTAACAAAATAGCCATTAAATCATGGTTATTTCGTTATGCAATTAGTTGTAGTTAATTTATAAGCATTATTGGTATAAAGTAGTGCAGGGTTTGATTGTGGAATCATGAGTTTATAATTATGAAGGGGATGGGATGATTTAATAGGCCATGGAATATCATGGGTATAGGGGTTAATTGATTATTTATGGTAGTAATCGGGAATTATTAGGGATCTATTATCAGAAATATGGATTGATCGATCATAGTTTGTTAATCGATTATAGAACGTTGCAGTGTACTTATGTGTTAGTTTGGTCATTTTGAATAGTTAAATGGTGTAATCCTAAAAAGACTGGGGGCTGATTTAGCCTATTTTCGCGATTATTTTGCAATCCTTAAATATTTTACGGTGCCACTTCATGACTTTTTTCAAAGTCTTGCGCATATTTTGATACCAAATTTGTGCACACCGGGTCAACAGTCCAGGCAAGTGTGTTATGTAACATTTTGCGATCGTGTGTCACCAAAAATTTGATTTTTTTTTGTTAATTCTTCCACATTAAAACATACAGAGTTTTTAGATGCACCTTTTATGTTGCAGTTTTAAACCCATCTTTTCATATGTACTGTTAGTATTCTCATTTGGCATGGTGAATAAAACTTATTGCATTCTCATTTGCATAAAACAATACAATATATAAAGAATTTAAAAAAAATGGAAATGGATAAAAACAAAGAAAAAACATTTTTCATGATTATCCTGCTGTTATCTTACATATGTCAGCACTAATAAATAGATTGAAAGTGGCATTCTTCTCCTAGTTCCATTGACAACATAAAAAACAATAACATACATAAAAAGTACAATTTTTGCATAATTAATTAGCATATTCTAATTTTGTAAAATTGTGTTACTATGCAATATTGTAGACCTCATGGACATCTATTACCATGCCAAATTTGGAGTCTGTCGGAGTTTTGGTTGCCAAGATAAATACAAAAAATAAATTTTTTTTTTCAATTTTTGCATAATTAATTAGCTCTAGTTAGCATATTCTAATTTTTAGCTCATCCGGCCCGGAGGGCCCGATGAGCTTATGCCATGGTGGTGTGTCCGTCCGTCCTTCCGTCCGTCCTTCCGTCCGTCCACAGTTTTCAAAATGCTTCTTCTTCGTTATTTTTCAACCGATTTTGATTCTGATTGTTTCAGATAGGGCTAGGAGGGGGATTTAAAACTTCTACACAGAATCGTGAAATTCATTATCTATGGTAATTTATGCAAATTTATTCGAAATCACAAAAAATGCTTCTTCTCCTTCATTTCTCGACCGATTTTGATTTGGTTTGCTTTATCCGGTAGAGCTAACTTTGGTACACTAAACTTCTACACAGAATTTTGAAATTTTTCTCCATTAATTAATTATGGTAATTTATGCAAATTTAATCAAAAAATAACAAAAATTGCTTCTTCTCCCTCATTTCTTGACCGATTTTCATTCTGTTTGGTTTATTTGATAGGGCTAGGTGGGGGCTTCAAAACTTGTACACAAAAGTTTGAAATTCAATAGTTATGCTAATTTATGCACATTTATTCAAAATCACAAAAAAATGCTTCTTCATTTCTCAACTGATTTTGATTTGGTTTGCTTTATCTGGCTAAGCTTGGTACACTAAACTTCTACACAGAATTTTGAGATTTTGCTCCATTAATTAATTATGGTAATTTATGCAAATTCCAAAAAATAATAAAAATTGCTGCTTCTCCCTCATTTGTTCACTGATTTTCATTCTGTTTGTTTTGTCTGATAGGGCTAGCTGGGGGCTTCAAAACTTGTGCACAAAATTTTGAAATGTATTAATTATGCTAATTTATGCAAATTTATTAAAAAATTAATAAAAATGCTTAGAACTTCATTTCTCAACCCATTTTGATTTGGTTTACTTTATCTCATAGAGCTAATTGGGGGCTTCAAAATTTGTACACAGAATTCCAAAATTCATTAATTATGCAAATTTATTTCAAATCACATAAACTGCTTCTTCTCCTTCATTTTTTCAACCAATTGTTATTCTTTTTGTTTTATCTGATAGGTAGGAGGCTTCAAAATTTCTACACAGAATTGTATAATTTTTTAATTATTACTTTTGTTTACATTTTTTTTCTTTATCATTTTTTTTTTTTATGGAGCCCTGGAAGGGACCCAGCGGTGCAATCAGCTATAATTTTTTCTTTTCTTTTTTTTTCTTTTCTTTTTTGTATTATTATTATTATTTTTTTCCCATGTCCCTTCCGGGGCATCAAATTTTTAGTTTTTGACCAGTTGAAAAGTGTACCACATGAAATTTGCGATATTTGATGTTGCGAGATGCCGGATGAGCGCTACGTCATTGACGTTCTGGTTTTAAAATGTGTTACTATGGAATATTGTAGATGTCATAGACATCTATCACCGTACCAAATTTGTAGGTCGATCAAAGTTTCGGTTGCCGAGATCTTAGGGGGGGGGGGGCCCTTTTAGCCCTCCCCCCCCCCCCCCCCCCCCCATTGTTTAAAGGTTAAAAATAGCCCAGTCTTTTTAGGGTTAAGTTGTTAAAGGGATCTAGTAACTTTGTTGACATGTGCAAAAAGTGATGAATGGTTGATGCAATGTATGTTATTGTTATCTCATATGTCCACAGGGTATTGTGTGAAAATTTCAAGTCAAATGGACATTGCATGGCCAAGTAATGAGCGAAAATGCAAAGTGATATTCAGTAACTCACTGCACTCACTTTGTACACAGAAGAAAAACTCGCCCGGAGTTTTTCTTATCTGAATACTTCGATCGTACATATCTTTGTAACAAAAGGGAAATTTGAAAAACCGAAACCTGTCCCATGATTTTATTGTTAATACGAATACAACAATGTATGAGGGAACCGCTAGAATGAAAAATTTATTTTGAGGATTTGGACAATGTTACTAAGTCCCTTTAAAGGGACTTAGTAACATTGTCCAAAACCTCAAAATAAAATTGTAATTCTAGCGGTTCCTTTATACCTTGTTGTATTCGTATTAACAATAAAATCATGGGACAGCTTTCGGTTTTTCAAATTTCCCTTTCATTACAAAGATATGTATGATTGAAGTATTTAGATAAGAAAATCTCCGGGCGAGATTTTCATCCCTGTACAAAGTGAATGCAGTGAGTTGGTGAATATCACCCAATATCACTTTGCATTTTCGCTCATTACTTGGCCATACATTGTCCATTTGACCTGAAATTTTCACACAATACCCTGAGGACATATGAGATAACAACAGTATACATTGCATCAACCATTCATCAGTTTTTGCACATCTCAACAAAGTTATTTGGTTGGGGTGTGACAGAGATAAGTGTCCACCCAGGGATAATTGGCAGTGACGTCATTCGGACAGATTTAAAATCACTTTTTTGTCCGTTTTCGAACCTTCATACAGACGGAGACACACATACACACGCGAACACAAACATACATACAGTGTAACCAACAATTATTTGGACACCCTGAAAAATATATAAGAAAAACAAGGAAAGCAAGATAGTCATTCAAAAAAGACTTTATTCACAGACTGAATCATAAAGGTGACAAACTTCCAATTGAGGAAATATGAACATTTCATATTTCAAAGGCCTTTTGTTCCTATTGTTCTCAGTTGTTGATGTTTTGAGGTTATTTGGACACCTATAAGTGAAGGGTAACTCAGCCAGTTTTCAGTCCTGCTCAATACCTTGTTGGTCCTCCCTTGGCAGTGATTTTGGCAGCAATCACTGCTCGAAGCCTCCTGGGCATGCTCTCCACCAGATTGCTGCAGATGGTAGGTATCCAAATAACCGCAAAACATGAAAAACTGAGAACAATAGGAACAATAGGCCATTGAAATATTAAATTTTTGTATTTCCTCAATTCGAAGTTTGTCACCTTCATGATACAGTCTGTGAATAGAAGTTTGTCACCTTTATGATACAGTCTGTGAATAAAGTCTTTTTTGAATGAATATCTTGATTTCCTTGTTTTTCTTATATTTTTCAGGGTGTCCAAATAATTGTTGGTTACACTACAGTGTAACCAAAAATTATGCACACATGCATACAGACATCAAACGAACAGTAATTTACTCATATTGTACACTTTAACTCATTCATGACGTAACATCGACGAGTTTGACGTCACTCATACGACATAAGCATTTTGTGTGTTTATTCAATAAAATGAACTTAAAGGGCAATGCAACTCAAGAATAGAGTTTATCCTACTTTATACATCGTAATATGCCTTTTTATTTTATATAACATAACTCCAACTCAGATTTCCGCTTTGGGAGAAATATGTGAAAACTCTATCGGGTTTACCACTATTCATGCGAACACTAGAGGCCGCCATTATTAGGTTTGTGCGGACTTACGGTCAGTGATATGCACTAATGCATTTCAATGCACCTATTCAAACCACCTATTCAAACCTATTCAAACCATTGACGAGTCTGCAAATCAGTGAAAAGCTTTTTGTTCGGCCCGTAGCACACACGTCAGAGTTTGCAAGGCATGTCGGGCAATTACAAGAACATGGCCGCTCCCATCACCCTTTTCTGCCGTAAGAATTAGTAAAAGGTGGGTATGTTCACGTAAGGATTTCATGGGATCCAGGAGGCCAAAATTGCGAAGTTATGTATCAAATGTAATGTCTGTTCACCCTCTAAAGGATAATAATAGCCGAAAGCCATTGTTTCATTGCCCTTTAAATAAATATAAATTTAACTGATATGCCACGAAACATTGCTTTTACACGTGACACACACAAAACACACATTTACGGAGTGATTTTTGCAGATATCTCGTTTTCATTTGCCCTGGACACCTGTGGCCATATTCATAAAACCCCGATAAGCTAGTTGGTTAATCAAATTACGATTTCGATGTCCACTAGGCTTAACTGGTATTCACAAAAGGCCGATAGGCTAAATTCGCTATCGTAGTCAAGGCCTGGCCTAGCATGACAACCCATCTGTCTAAATTCCGCAAGCATTTGGTATTCCACGACATTGTTAGGCGAAATGCGAACAATTACAACAATAGATCTGCGGTGCCGACTAAATGCATTGAAATCTATTTATGCGGGACGTTCTGAATAGAGCTTTGTTGGACTTACAAACAAAGGCGTGAAGTTGAATGACGACCTAACACCCAGCTAATTTTTTCTTATTCACCAAAGCCAGATAGGACAAATTTTAGCGACACTGGACCAAAAATTTAGAGGTACTCTGATGTACCTCTAAATTGCTAGCAAGTAACAATCTGCCCGGTTTTTGTGTGTACATGCGTGTGGCGCGATCGTGAACATGGCAAGGGGAATATTCGAATAAGGGATATTAGAGATTTTTTTATGATAGCGTGATGTTAGTTCAAAATAGTTCCCCAAGTAACATATTTTTCCGTGTTTGCCCTAGCATCCTTGTACTTCAGCAATAACATCTTTTATCAGCTTAAATTACATATTTTTATCTGGAGAGTAATTTGCCTTTATTTGTCCTTTTTGTGACATATTAGCTTACTTTTGCAGTTCGGATTGATTTTATGTGATTTCAATTCTGTTTTGATGAATCTATCTATACATAATACTATTTAATGCAATTTCGTTTCTGTTTTCACTGCAATTGAATAGTTTCCCTTGTCATGCTACCATATTATAAGCGTGGCGGAGCTTGATCGTAATGAGGAGGGAGATGTATTTGGTTTTACTTCATTGGGGTGGCTATGAAAACATGTGCTTATGCGTGATCCCTCCCCCCACTCCCCCCGCCCCGAAAAAAACATCAATTCTACTCACGCTCATATCTACAGTAACACCCTTACATTTAGGAAGTATAGCAAGCTTTTTGTTTTGGACACAAGTTACCGCCCCCCCCCCCCCCCCCGTTTACCCCAGATAAGACAATTATGTTCTACTACCCCCCCCCCCCCCCACCCTTACTGCATCACGTTGTAGAACACATAAGACGCTTTTATGATTGGAACAATAAGGAACAATTCGTTCATTCACACGTTCGAGTAAACTGCGCTTTTATGCGATGTCAAACAAACTTGCAACAGATGGAATGTTACCATGACAGCCACGATGAATAAATTAGATCATCCGAGTTGGTAGCTTGTTATCGGTATGGTTAGCAGTGCTTCTTGAATTACGATATAGCAACCCGCTACGAAGATTTTAAATGGCTATTGTATTACAGGGCTTAGACGCTCGTTGATTGGTCGATATGGTAAGGGCATAGACAGCGTGCAAAATCTACACACATTACTAAAGACATATCTATGCACGTGTGTGTTGTGCACTGGTTTGTGAAAACAAAGGTGATCACCCAAGCGAGTTGTGTGAGTTCCCCGCTAGTTATCGTCCAAACTGGCATTTTGGCAAGGAGTTAAGGCCTAGCTGACAGATAGGCTATCGGGCTTTTATGAATATGGCCACTGGACAATAATCCCTGCCAACAGGGGCATGGAAGTTATGTGTTTGGTTATGTAGATAATTATGAAACACATAATTTTATTGATGGGAATCTGGTAAGGATTGGAAGAGTTATGATCACGTAAAGATCGTGATTATAAAAAATTAGTAACCATTAAATAATTAATGTAATGTAGAGTAAGTAGAACAGGCATGATGCGCTATGTAAGCCGTCGCTGCGTAGAGATTGCAGTGTGTCTACCAATAACGTGGCATGCTAATAAATTCACAAAGCCAAAGTAACCGAACAGTCTCAGTTTTTTTGATGCGTCTTAAATGTGTCTGACTGAATAAATGAGGTTGCTGCCCCAGTTGTATGTCTGAACGGGTGTCTGCCGCCAAATTAATGTTTGATGGCAAAGTCAGAGTTCCAGAATCAAACTCTAGTTCTGGTAACTGATTGGGCCTTGGGAGTCGAAGTGAAGATCACAAGACAGGTGTGAAGATAGGAGCACCAGACAGAAGTGAAGATCACAAGACAGGTGTGAAGATACGAGCACCAGACAGAAGTGAAGATCACAAGACAGGTGTGAAGATACGAGCACCAGACAGAAGTGAAGATCACAAGACAGGTGTGAAGATACGAGCACCAGACAGAAGTGAAGATCACAAGACAGGTGTGAAGATAGGAGCACCAGACAGAAGTGAAGATCACAAGACAGGTGTGAAGATACGAGCACCATACAGAAGTGAAGATCACAAGACAGGTGTGAAGATACGAGCACCAGACAGAAGTGAAGATCACAAGACAGGTGTGAAGATAGGAGCAAAGATAGGAGCAACAGACAGAAGTGAAGATCACAAGACAGGTGTGAAGATACGAGCACCAGACAGAAGTGAAGATCACAAGACAGGTGTGAAGATACGAGCACCAGACAGAAGTGAAGATCACAAGACAGGTGTGAAGATACGAGCACCAGACAGAAGTGAAGATCACAAGACAGGTGTGAAGATACGAGCACCAGACAGGAGTGAAATCTGGAAACAAGATCAAAACCGGAGCTTGCTAAGCAACGTGGGACTTGAGGTACACAAGAAAAACCATTAAGCAACGGGTTTGGTTCAGCCGAACCAAACATCAAGCAACAGGGCAAACAATGAGTGAAGTTCATCTCTGATCAACAGTGCGAGATCTCCATCCAGTGCAGAGCTACATGTAACAGGTCGTATATTTCGACCAAGCGGGTCCACAAACTACGAGCTTGGTTAATCTTGGCCGGAACTGGTGGCGTATTCAACAGTCTGTGATTTCGGCATCCTGACAAAATTTCAGAGGAACCGATTGTTGGATTTCCCGCCATCCTTTTCAACGGGGTTCTACTGTGGTTCAGAACCCCACCAATACCAACAAGGGTGTTCCGTTAAACTATATTTGATTACATGATTTTTAACTGGTTTATGGGGGTTGTACCTAGTAAAATGTTCACAAATGTTCCCCAAAACATTTTGGGTTGGACCTGTCAAATGGGGAGTAAACATAACATCTAAATCAGATTGTCTATAAAAGGCTAAAACTATTTTTTTGAATAACATTGTGTTTAACTTTCTACTGAAGTAACAAATAATTTTACTTCCTATCCTGCAGCCTAGGCGAGTGAGCACAATCTCCACATCAGAACGCATAGCCTTGGAGAGAGGAGAGAGAATTGGACAGACTGTGGGGTTCCAAATCAGGCTGCACAGGCGACTTCCAGAGAACAATGGCTGTACACTGGTCTGTACTACAGGCATTCTGCTTAAGAAGCTACAACAGAACTCTGATCTTAAAGGTAGCATATTTTTATTTGTTATCTTAGTATTGGAGCTAAAGTCAGTTGTATGAACTGAAGTAGGAATAGGACCACCAGACACTAGTCTGTACTACAGCCATTCTGTTAAAGAAGTAATGTATGTACATATTTATTTGTATGCCTCCGAAGTGGCGGGAGGCATTATGTTTTCAAATGGTTTCATATTTGGTTTGAGTGTACATATTGGGGTAACATTTACGATTCCTTACGATTTAGCTTCATTTTATGCACCCTTTTGGTGAAATTACGGAACTAATTTTCGTTTTCGGGCAACAAACAAGTCAAAATTAGTTCCGTAATTGCACCAAAATGTGCGTAAAATGAAGCTAAATTGTTATGAATAATTAGTCAATAAAATAATCAATGTATTTGTAGTAGTTTAATAACTTTGTCGGACGATAAAACGAGTCAAAATTAGTTTCGTAATTTCACCAAAAGGGTGCATAAAATAAGCTAAATCGTATACTTTTGTCATATTTTTTCTATTATTTTTTCTATTAATTTTATTCTACCTGCTAAACTCCACCCCTAAAAAAACCCCTCCAGCATTGACTTTTGTGACATAATACCATTCAACCATCTGTTAGCTAATTAAACATGAACAAAAGATATGTTCTCACCCACTAAGTACCTTATTGCATTAGCATTGGATGTTTTCATTAAAAACCCTTCTTTTCATGGTGAGTGGGCATTGTATAAAACATGCAATGCTATTGTGAACAGGTGGTCAGTTGATAGGAAGGGCATTACCAATGTCTTTTGTTCATCTAGCTGACTGATGGTTGAATGGTATTATGATGTCACAAAAGTCAATTGCTTCTGGAGGTTTTTTTTTAGAGGTGAAGCTTAGCAGGTAGAATAAAAGTAATAGAAAAAATGATATAAAGAATATGACAAAAATGTACATCAAATAGTCAAAAGATATGTGATGTATTCATTATTACAGATCAACAAAAGTCAACATGATATGATATTTTTAATGTTTTTCTTTGTTTTTTATTTTCAGGCAAGTAAAATTTGAAAAAACATGATTTGACTTGCCCGACTGGGGAAGAGAAAAAAAGTGTGGAGGCTTGCTAAATGTATCCTAGGAAGCCAATGTAGCGATACAATATTGAGGTCACAGGTCTCAGTATGTTTTATGCAAAAAATAGCTTGAAATTGTGATATCTCAAGTTCACAGAATTCATTCGGTGCAAGTTAATTTGGGCTTAATATAAAAAAAACTGCGCGATAGCGGAGGCATCAAAATCCATCTAGTTCATCCGAGTGTTAGTTTTTATGATATAATATAACGTTATCGTAAAACTCTAGTGGGACATTACGCGTGATAATTCTGCAATGCATGCAAGAATCAACACGCATTGCTTTGTGTTTTTTCATTGAAATCTTGCGCATCTTTTGAAACCAAAATGTGGAGGATTTAGTCAACTGTTACAAGAAGGGCTGACCCTTCAAAGAAGACAAAAATATCTAGAGAAACGGACCTTATTGCCACTCCACAGTTGTTGAATAACTCCAGATGACCCAACTGCAGGCATTCTGCTGAACAAACCTTGCGAGAACAATGTACACCATACAAGTGATAGGAAAGTGCCAAATATATCCTTGATTATAATAAGAGTGATCCGATTGTGAAATTGGTATGTAAAAACAACTCCAAGTCAAATAAAAAGTATCAAGTTGATGTCTGAAAACAACAATTCGGGATGTCCAAAATATAGTATTATTTTCCCTTTTATTTGCTCAATTTCCTCTAGGCATCAGTCACGTAATCGTTGATGAGGTCCACGAGCGAGACATCAACACGGATTTCCTGCTGATTCTGCTGAAGAGCGCCCTCTCTAGGAACCCCCATGTCAGGCTGATTCTCATGAGTGCCTCCATCAACCCTTCGTTGTTCTCCGACTACTTTGATAAGTGAGTGAACCTGTTTCCTTGCAACTAACTTTTCATTTCCATATACAGGGAAACCCCATTATAACAAGGTCATCGGGACTGCCGACTTTACCTCGTTATAAGCGGTACCTCGTTATCCGATCTCATAGTCTTCACCCTTGCAAAATTTTGCACACAATAGTTCTACAAGAAGTACAATATTGTTGTAATATTATGCTAAATCAGCTAAACACACTTATTGGCCGATATATAGTTTGATGAAGGGATGATTTCTACACATTCGTTTTTCATTCGTAGAATCCAAATTTCTGAAATTGTGTGTGTTTGTTACATTCATCCTCATCCGTCTTCTGAAACCTGTTCAGACGATTAGTAAAAGGCGGACACTCTTTAAAATACACATATTGATAAAAGACATAAGAACTGAATGTCACATTTCAATCAAACTTGGTACCTGAATGTATCTTAGCAGAGATGCCAAGTAGTAATTTTTTGCCATATTTAGTACATTTTTCTGATGTAAATACGGCAGTACGTTTCTATGAATTTTTTTTTCCCAACATGCTTTAGTAATGGTCAGAAAAGGCAAACCGAATTATGTTGAACCCTAATAAACAATTACTTGAGAAACAAATAAACAAAACAAACTTATACAAATGCTGTGTAATCGAATAAACATTTTATATATTTGTTATATTAACGCAAACGTAATGAGTATATTTGCTGCCCAATTTGGCTTCGCGAACAAATATGTTGTTTTTTATCCTCTAGAGGTTGGCTTCTCTGAAAATACTTTATTTGTGTTAAAAATACTGTTTTTTACCACTTAGAATACTTGTTTTGGTTTTTAAAGGTTGGCATCTCTGCCTTAGGGAGCCAATGTAGCAATACAATTTCTAAGTGATGAGGTCAATGGTCATGGTCTCAGCACTCATTATATATTATGCACAAGTAGCTTGTTATTGTGATATCTGGTTGATGAATTACCATCAAATTTGAGCTTCCATAATTAATTACATGTATGTGCATGTTAATTCGGGCGTGATAGCAGAGGCATAATTTTTGACTGCGCGCAGTTTAAGATCCATCTATAGTTTGTTTTGTTTTTTGTTTGTTTTAATGATTTTCAGGGCCCTCATTGTTAAGTTCCATGCTTAATGTACCCAGTGAAGGAGTATTTCTTGCAAGACATATGCCAATAAATTTCAATAGATTCTCACATTTACAGACAATCTGCGTTTCATAGAGATGAAGAGGAAACATATTTTGCTTCGTTTAATTGTTTTGTTTTTCATGGCTCCCATCGTTAATGTGCCAGGCTTTATGTACCCAGTGCAGTATTTCTTGCCAGACGTATGCCAAGAGCTTTGGATAGATCCTTACAGGGACAGAAGTCCTGCGTTGGAGGGAATTGGAGAGAAGGAGAGAGGGGAGGGGAAAAAGAGGGACCAGAAGAAAATGTGTTTATTAGTTTGTTGATAGTTTGTCTTGTTTTTCCGGGCTCCCATGATGAATAGGCCCAGTGCAGGAGTATTTCTTGCCAGACCTGTGCCAAGAGCTACATGTATTGGTTGATCCTCACAGATACAGACGTCTTGAGTGTGCTGGAGATGAAGAAACAACATTTTGTTCATTTGCTTGTATATTTGTTTGTTTGTTTTTCAGGGGCCCTATCGTTTGATGTACCAGGCTTCATGTAACCAGGAAAGGAGTATTTCTTGCCAGACGTGTGCCGAGAACTGTCATGGACCCTTACAGATACAGATGGCATGTGTTTGATGAAGAAGAAGAAAATAAATTGTGTTTAATTGTTTGTATGTTTGTTTGGATGTTTTGTTTGTCAGGGCTCCCATTGTGAATGTACCAGGCTTCATGTACCCAGTAAAGGAGCATTTTTTGCCAGCGGTATGCCAAGAACTGTCAATAGATCCTCAGAGATACAGACGGCCAGCGTTGGAGGGAGACAGTGAGAAGGAGGGAGAAGGGAAGAGGAAGAGGAGGGACCAGAAGGCTCCTCCTACCAATGTCAACCTGGTTGTGGATGTCATCAAACAGATTGACAGGAATAAGCCTCAAGTGAGTCCTATACATCCAACACAAATATCCTCACCAACAATTTCCTTTTGATTATGTTCTCTATATGAAGGTGTATTGTAACTTCGCACACAAAATTTGTGAATGTTTTCAAAGTGACGTAGGATCAACAACATTACTGTAATCTCAATGAAACAAGCATTAAAACACTCCCCCTATTCTGAGGATTCGGTGTATCTAAAACATTTTTTTATTTAAAACGTTGAATTTTGGTAAAGAGAGTACAGTTTTGGCCAAACTTTATTAACCTGCACCATTACATTACAAACTAGTAGTTATAACTCCACCATGCTCGAAAGGAATAACAAATTACAAATGACTAAGTAAAAAGCCTGTTATCATTCAAAAAGAGCAATTAAAACTTAAGAGGGTGCTCTCTATTACATATACTAAATAAAATATTGCACATGTGATGTTTTGTTGAAATAGTGATTAGATAGAGAGATAATCAACAACTATTTAAAAACCTCTTTTGTAAATGTTTGAAAAGAAAGCATTTTAACGGCTGGTTCAAAATTATTAAATAATTGTGGGGCCCCACAATTATTAAAAATGATTATGTTTCTGGATATTTCAGCCATTTTTAAACTGATTTTGATCAAATAGTTTATTTCCTCATTAACATTGTATGCTCTTTCGAATTTGACACTCATTTTTTAATAATCGGATAGCAAAATTATTTTGTGTAGCCCCCTCTATGTAACTCAATTATTCCTTTAAACTCACAATTCATGTGATATTTGCCCGATTCCGTAACCAAGTCATATCAACAAGAACTTCTTCACAACTCATCTGTTCTACTGGATGGATTTTGATTTAATTTGATTTTAGCTTGTCCATAATTTCGTTCCAACAAATACGAAAAAACACACAAAAAGTAATTTTTTTCTCAAGAAATGTTGATCTCTGTTTGCTAATTTTTTGGTTGATTAGTAAGTAATGTGTGCTGTCGCCGTGTACGTGTTCTAATGTTTGCGCATCGCTGATACGATGCGCAAAGTTTCAATACGCGCGAAGTTATAATACTTGTCCATAATAACAAACTCTCATGCCAATATTTCTAACATTTGCCCTGTAAGCATCATTCAAAGTCACCTTTTCACATTTTCTCATTCAGTTTGCAGGCAACAATAACAATACAAATATTACGTAATAAATACACAATCAACAAGTAAAACAATGGAGAGAAAAAAAAGCGTCACAATATCTTAGAGCAGAAAATACAAAATACAGGGTTCAAATGATCCTGGATCCAAGTAAATTTGTGTATGATGTAGAAGTTTTCATGTGAGCTGTTTTGGAATCAATTAGGAAAAGTACCCTCCCAGTTTTTAGATTTGTTTATTTGTAATAGAGACATTCATAACTATTGTACTCATAATGCAACCAATTATCATTTATACAATCCTACCTTAATGATAACCCATAAGTCAATTAGACATGCTGTTCCCGACGTGTGGAATCCTCTTCCAAATGATATTAAAAATCGTCCCTCAGTGCTATCGTTTAGAATTACAATGAAGAAGAAATTAATTCAATTGTATGATTTATCCTAACTTTGATTGTACCTTAACAATGTTCTCATTGATACCAGTCGTAATATAATTGATTTTATACTCTTTTATGATATAATACGTATATGAAATTACATATTTGTTAATTTGTTGCTGCCCAATTAAGCTGCATCTACATACATTCCGTCCATCTACGCACAGCGCTTTCACTTCCATATTCATCCGCACCCAACATCTCATTCCATTTTTGTCCCCTTGTTCTTTTTTCTCTTTTTGTATAGTTTGGAACGTATTATATTTTTTTCAGGAACCATCATTTCCTCAAGCTCTGCTTACTCTGGTGGTCCCGTACATAATCACTGATGTTAATATTAGAATTTTGATTTTACTGTTTTGAAAGATGCTTATTATATATATACATTAATATTATAAACTGTATTATTATGTTAATCAATCTATAAGTTATACATGTTTATTTACAGTATTCAATTAATGTATTTCTTTATGTATTATTTGTATAATAATTTTGTATTATTATGTTGAAAATAAAATGAACCAAATCAGATCAAATTGATCCATTTTTTCATTTTCTGAATCTAATATACAGGGTGCTATACTGTGCTTCCTTCCGGGTTGGCAAGATATCAGGAATGTCAACGACAAGCTAATGTACGTGTGGGGACATGTAAGCATACAAAAAGTCTCCTTTTTACAAATTTTATTGATAATTTTGTTTTCTTCTCTGCAAAATTTATGTGTAATAGACTATTCCCATAGCAAAACATCCTTGATAAAATTATACATTTGTGAATAAGCTCAGCAGATATATTGCATTGCTTTAGGAAAGAGAAAGGTGCTTAGTCACTTTTTGTACTTAACATGGATAATCAAAGTATGGGATCCTTGCAGAAACCAAATATTGCTCATGTAAATATGTAATAATCATTCTCAAAATTAGACAGTATTGTTTGAAAAATTTGCATCACAAAGAGAAGGTTCCAACCTTCAAGATGGTATGCATAACTTCAAATAATTTGAAAAGTTAATTTCTAGCATTTAAATAAAATCTCAACTGTTGTTTTGTTTATTTATGTAGAGTGGCAAGCACCGTGTGTACCCTGTGCATTCACACGTTACTATGGACAACCAACAGGCCATGTTTAACGTGTAAGTAGAAATCTCAAATTAATTTCTTTGACACATAAAAATGACAAGCCAAGAGATGATTAATACAGCTGAAGTTGTTTACTTCATTCATACTCATTTAAAGTGATTCCCGTAAAGTGTCAGATATTGCACAAAATTACATTTGAGACTTCAATCCTATATCATTGTTAAATACAATTGAAAGATTTTTGAAAGTTTGAAAGAAAACGACCACTGTTTACCTAGTGAAAAAAACGAATATTGAGTTCATATTTTATCACCAAATACTGATGGCCTGCCTTAGATTTGTCCCAGTAATAATCGTCCGTTTGACGATATCCGTGCTCGTGTATACAGACTGTACAGAATTTGCGCGCACTCGGCTCAACATTCGGGTACATCGATCACATGGCGCGCCGGCCAGACGTGTTCAGCTACGGTAATTGTACTTTTTAGCTCATCCGGCCCGAAGGGCCCGATGAGCTTATGCCATGGTGTGGCGTCCGTCGTCCGTCCGTCCTTCCGTCCGTCCACAGTTTTCAAAATGCTTCTTCTTCGTTATTTTTCAACCGATTCTGATTGTTTCATAAGATAGGACTAGGAGGGGGATTTAAAACTTCTACACAGAATCGTGAAATTCATTATCTATGGTAATTTATGCAAATTTATTCGAAATCACAAAAAATGTTTCTTCTCCTTCATTTCTCGACCGATTTTGATTTGGTTTGCTTTATCTGGTAGAGCTAACTTTGGTACACCAAACTTCTACACAGAATTTTGAAATTTTTCTCCATTAATTAATTATGGTAATTTATGCAAATTTATTCCAAAAATAACAAAAATTGCTTCTTCCTCATTTCTTGACCAATTTTCATTCTGTTTGTTTTATCTAATAGGGCTAGGTTTCATAAGATAGGGCTAGGAGGGGGATTTAAAACTTCTACACAGAATCATGAAATTTATTATCTATGGTAATTTATGCAAATTTAATCGAAATCACAAAAAATACTTCTTCTTCTTCATTTCTCGACCGATTTTGATTTGGTTTGCTTTATCTGGTGGAGCTAAATTTGGTACACTCAACTTCTACACAGAAGTTTTAGATTTTGCTCCATTGATTAATTATGGTAATTTATGCAAATTTATTCCAAAAATAATTTAAAATTCCGGTTCTCCCTCATTTGTTTACCGATTTCATTCTGTTTGTTTTGGCTTCAAAACTTGTGCACAAAATTTTGAAATTCATTAATTATGCTAATTTATGCAAATTTATTAAAACAAAATAAAAATGCTTAGAACTTCATTTCTCAACCCATTTTGATTTGTTTTACTTTATCTCATAGAGCTAATTGGGGGCTTCAAAATTTGTACACAGAATTCCAAAATTCATTAATTATGCAAATTTATTTCAAATCACATAAACGGCTTCTTCTCCTTCATTTTTCAACCAATTTGTATTCTTTTTGTTTTATCTGATAGGTAGGAGGCTTCAATACTTCTACACAGAATTGTATAATTTGTTAATTATTACTTTTTTTTACATTTTTTTTCTTTATCATTTTTAAATTTTTTATGGTGCCCTGGAAGGGACCCAGCGGTGCAATCAGCTATAATTTTTTTTCTTCTTTTTTTTTCTTTTCTTTTTTGTATTATTATTATTTTTTTTTTTTCCCATGTCCCTTCCGGGGCGTCAAATGTATATTTTTTTCACTCTAATTTTTTTATTTTTTTTTTATGTCCCTTCCAGGGCATCAAATTTTTATTTTTTGACCAGTTGAAAAGTGTACCACATGAAAATTTGCGATATTTGATGTTGCGAGATGCCGGATGAGCGCTACGTCATTGACGTTCTGGTTACCAAAAGCGTTGGGCAACGGTTTTGAGATGATGATTTTTAATGATTATTATCTCCATACTAAAGGGACATTGAAAAAATCAAACCTTATTTTATTCTTCTCTTACCATAAGCTAAACAACACAGCAGAAGAGAAACAAGTAATTTTCGTGGAGTTAAACACTTTACTTGGATCACTTTAAAGGGTACCACCACCCAAAAATAATATTCTTATTATAGAAAGGTAACATCTTTAGTATTCCATTCCTTCAACAAGTTCAGAAAAAAAAAATGTAATTGGAAAAAGCATCATGCGTTCATGCAGTCTGAATTGCGTAGACTACATATGCGGAGAGCCAGAGCGCTCTGTGCAGAGCGAACGAATCATCCGGGATTCTATTGACGTACGCGTGAAAGCACTGGCGCACTCGCAAATGCTTGGCCCGTGTGGAACCAGGAAATAGCAGTGGTTCCGTAAGTGGTGGAAATTAATTGCTTTGTTTATGAATCACACAACCCTTTGCAAAATGTTGGGTATATATTTGATATCACAAAGTGGTATATATAATTTTAGGATCGAAATATGAATGTTTGATCCTTGATTATATATTCATTGACTGTTAAAGGGACTTAGTGACATTGTCCAAATCCTCAAAATAATAATTTCCCTTTCGTTACAAAGATATGTATGATTGAAGTATTCAGATAAGCAAAACTCCGGGCGAGTTTTTCTTCCGTGTACAAAGTGAGTGCAGTGAGTTACTGAAAATCACTTTGCATTTTCGCTCATTACTTGGCCATACAATCATACAATGTCCAATTGACTTGAAATTTTCACACAATACCCTGTGGACATATGAGATAACAACAATATACATTGCACCAACCATTCATCACTTTTTGCACATGTCAACAAAGTTACTAGATCCCTTTAAATTGGTTGATCAACAACAAATTATTTTCACACAACCAACATTACTCAGTTCTTAATACAACTTCTGACGAAGAACAATGAAGATGTTTCAAACATCAAGTCCAGGGCACAGTTTCATAAAACTTGTCCAAATGTTGTAAGTGTCCTATTATAGTAACTAAAATGCTCAATGCTGATTGGCTGTTGACCTACTAGTTACAATAATTGGACACTTACAACAATTGGAGAAAGTTTTATGAAAAGGGGCCCAGAATAGATTGTGTAAAATGTTTTGTTTTTTCAATCTATAAATATTTAATATGGTCTCTCTTTAGCCCCCCTGAAGGAGTGAGAAAGGTTGTCCTGGCAACCAACATTGCAGAGACGTCTATCACCATACCTGATGTAGTGTATGTAGTCAACACAGGGACGCACAAGGAGGAGGGATTTGACTCGGATCTAGGGGTGAGTTTCTCTAGGGGGGTTCTTTTCAGAACTAATATTTTACCAAAGAATACCCTTTCCTCTTCTAACCACTCCTCTATCTTTATTTGAACAGTTGTTTTTAGAACTGCATTGTGCTACCAGAAGCTTCACATCGTAAAAGCAAAATACAGTAAAACTTGCTTTATCAACTACCTTTTATATAAAGACCACATGTTCGTAAAAACTGCTTATCTTGAACACATAGAAAGCTATTGAATTTGTGTATGAACCTGTCTATGAAGACCATGTTTTCTGTCTTCTTTATTATTAGCTACCACAATCAACTTGCTTATTTTTATGTCACTAACTGTTTCCCCTGGTTTGACTTTAATTGCATGTCAGTAGATGTTGTATACAAGAACCATTTTGTGTTTGTATCCAGCGTCTTATCATTTTGTAATTTTGAATCACATTTTTATGGAATAACATTTATTTTAATTTAACAATAAAGGTATCTTGTCTGGATCTTCACTGGACGTCAAAGGCAAACAACACACAGAGAAGGGGCAGGGCAGGGAGACGGCAGCCAGGGGAATGCTTTCATCTTTTTGACAAGGAAGTTTACAATAAGATGAGTAAGTTTTATGACTTTTGTGCTAGTTCAAAGAATCTTTCTAAATATACAATGTACTGGGTAACATTGTAGATATCGTCGGTTGAGTAAGAGAAGGGCGCCTAGTTTGCTTACTTCAGATATATATAATGTTTTTCATTGTTCTGTGTCTCCACCTCCTTTTCCCCCCTGATTGGGTATGTAGTACATCCCGTGCGGATTGATTGTGAATGTCTGGGGTAATAATTTAAAGCACTTAAAGGGCTAGTTGAGTTCTGGTAAAGAGAGTACAATTTTGGTAAAACTGAATTTTAGTAACCAAAATCTGCACCATTACATTACAAACTAATAGTTATAACTCTACCATGCTTGAAAGGAATTCAAAATTACAAACGACTAAGTAAAAAGCCTGTTATTATTAAAACAGAGCCATTCAAACTCTCTCTAACGCTCTCTAAAAACTCATCGGTTTAAATCATTTTGAATAAAATATTGTGCACATGAAGGTTCGTAAAAATAGTGATTAGATAATCAACAACTATTAAAAAACTTCTTTTGAAAATTTTTGAAGAGAAGAAGCATTTAAAAAAAAAAAATGTAACGGTTGGTTCAAAATGATCTCATAATTGTGAGGCCCCACATTTATTACAAATGGAATACGTTTATGGATATTTCAGCCGTTTCTGAACCGATTTTGATCAAATAAAGTTTATTCTGTCATTAAAATATTATGCTCTTTCAAATTTTACACTCAGTTTTTCATTATCTCACACAAAATTATTATATTGTGTAGTGCCCTCTCTACCAAAACTCAACTATCCCTTTAAGAGATGGTTAATATTAGAGTGATCTAGTAACATTTTCCAAATCCTCAAAATCCAATTGGAATTATAGTGGTTCCCTCATACCTTGTTTTATTTGTTTTAACAATACAAGCATGGGACAGGTTTTGGTTTGTTGAATTTCCCTTTCGTTAAAAAGATATTTACGATTGAAGTGTTCAGATGTTAAATTATCCAGTGTGTTCAGATGTTAAATTATCCACTGGATAGTCGTAACCGTGTACAAAGTCAGTGCAATGAGTTAGTGCCATATAACGTCCTTTTAACTTGACATTTTCACACAATATCCAGTGGACCTATCAGATAACACTACATTGTATCAACCATTCATCACTTTCTGCACATGTCAACAAAGTTACTAAATTGACACATTATTAATGATTTTGTGTTATTCTCCACCCTAGGTCAGTTTCAGACAGCGGAGATGCTGCGCATCCCCCTTGAACAGATAGTGGTACAGTCCAAGTTCCACAATGACGCTATGTTGGCAGAAGAATTCCTCTCGCAAGCCATTGAACCGCCCCCTCTACAAGCAGGTATTGGGATTTATATTCAGGCTTTCAAGTAGTCCTACTTTTCCTACTTTTTTACACATCATCCTACTTTTCCCCAAATTTCCTATAATTCCCTACTTTCTCCTACTTTTTTGTGTAACCAAAGAAAAAAAAAATTGTGCAAGGCTATTGTTATTCAGGAGTAGTGAGTAGTTGATGCAGATTCTCACAAAATGTGTGGCTGTCCTCTATGCTAGTTTCACCATCACCAGTCCACTTTGTAGAAAGAAATCAGCCAGAAGACTTGGTGCATGCCTCAGCTCTGCTGCTGTGTATTCCCCAAAATCAAATATGGGATTGGTGCATCAAGGTGGTGAGTACAGACCATGGGCGCCGATCACGGGGGGAATGGGGAGATGTATAGTATATCCTCCGAATATTTTAGGTGGGGGGTGACCTGTATTATTATCCCCCCCAAAAAAAAAAATTTTAAAAAATTTAAAAAAAATATTTGGGCTTCAAATATATTTTAAAATACTAAAATAAAGGGACATTTCCCCCTATTATTCATTATGTGAAAGTTGATACAATTAAACCTCATCTGGAGAGTGCTAATCTGCCAAAATTAAAAATCTTCTGAGGGCTATGCCCCCTGGACCCCTATTATAGTAATTTGACCCAGTCCCCTGTACACGTAAAAACTCTTTATTCAGGAACTCTTGCTATGCACACTCAAATTTAAATAACTAACTAGGTTCTGGGGGCTATGCCCCCTGGACCCCATCCCATTGTGATTCCATTCAGGGTCCATCAAGGTGCTTCCAATTTGCATATCGTCGCTGGGCAATTAAAAGGGCAAATTGGCCGATATTATCGTTAAATATCGATTTTGTTTTTATTTTACTTAAATACCTATGCGATGATATATTTAGAATCCCCATATATGCCCTACTTTTTGAGAAAATCAAAAATAACAAAAGGACAAAATGAAAACATTGCGCGTATTTGGGCAACAAAAAGGACAAAAACGTTTTTCACGAATTGCCGAGCGGTGTTATTTGGATAAGAATAAATACACTTATAACGAATGAAGTGTGTTATTTGACTACTTTTCCGTAAAAACATGTCATTGGTTACAATATCGTCGCATGCCCTGCATAAGGGCGCTAGCCGGTGCGCGCGCGAAAAAAACGTTTTCGAGATAATCGCGTTTTAAAGTTTTGAATGCCTACCAAAACTGAACTCCTTAGTTTGCATTACTTAAATTTGGATATAATTTACGAAATGTAAAGATCTGTCACGATACCAAATTGTAAAACCGAATTTTAAATACTTTTTAAGTTACGAGCGTTTAACTGCTAGAATCTTTCTGCCGGGACCGCCCGTGCGCAATCGTCTTCCCTGCAGAAGGGCCGTACGCGCCTAGCGCCCTTCTGCCGGGAGCAAACAAGCGCGATGCGCGCTGTCACAGAAGGGCGTCTTCCATAGGCGCGCGTGTTAAGCGAGCGTTCGGTAATGTGCTCTTAATACATAGGTCTATGTGGCACATTATGTGAAATTATTGTGGAAATAGGAGTTTTGACGATTTGTTACGTTAATAAATGTTAGAAACTAATGGAAATGCTTCTCATGGATATTTAACAATATGGCTCTTGATACGAAAATCCATGTTAATCGAAGTAATTGGATTACCTTATAAAGGACCTACAAATACAATTATAGTATCACATTTAATGTAATTATTGTCTAACTATAGTCATTAAGTTAATCTTTTTCTTTCCCTGGCATTCCTGTGACCGTTTCGTTATACTATGTATGATAATTGTTTTTGTATGTTTTATTTGTCAAATAAATAATAATAATAATAATTCACCAACGCAAACACTAACACACAGACACACAAATATAAACTCAGTCACACATACACACATTCTTACCCGCAACTGAACCCGCTTGTTGTCTATGTTAAGTTATGTTATTTTAATCTTTCGTTAGATTTCCCTCTAATAATTTTAGCTTGTTCTCATTGTTTTATCATAAAAGTCAAATAAATTCCTGTCACCTGTCTTATTTATCACCTGACTTAGTAAAATACAGTGCATCAACTGCCATGTACAATTTGTAACTGTTACATAGCACTGTTAACTGGCCAATTCAGATGATAAAACAGTTGTTAACTTTGCTGTTGTGAAAATCATCGAATGTTCCCCTCTGGATTTAACATGCTATTTCGTTGAGAAAATAAGTCCCTCGAATACGTCTCAGGACTTATTTACTCTTCCCTCAATAGCATTTGGACTGAAAAAAAAAATGGAGGGATCCACTGAAAAGCATTGCTTGTAAATTGTGGATCCCTCAAAAAAAAAAATCAAATCAAGCACAACTGGCAATTACAATAATACATATAGAAAAGAAAGCAAAAATGACATACACAAATGAGGTGCAAGCTCATTAAAAAAGTAGTTTTATAACAATTTTGTTATTGATTTAAATTGATTTAAAATCCCTCGGAGTGGAACATTCCGTGCTTTTCTTTCCTCCACCAGTTAACAACTGTATAATGTAACACAGCTGTAGAATAAATAGAGAAATTGAAATGCAACGTACAATCATATCTTTTAATATACAACCATAATTATTCACAGTTAAATAAATGTAATTTGAATGCAATATTGTATTATAACTTGGCTCCAAATCAGAAAGGTGATTTTATTTAAATACACATAACATAAACACTAAGTTAATTGAAATTTTGAATGATAATAATTAACTGCATGGAACTGAAACTATTTATATAATGTACTATCAAGATTTATAAGCTGAATGGATTTTTATCATAGAACAATACAAATAGTGAATTTCAAATTCAGCTACAATTACAACATCTGAAAATGTCATGAATGTATTACCTTTATTTTATCATAATGGTAAAAATTAACAGCTGCATTGCTATACGATAAATACAAGATTCATTTGAAATATGATCATTATCAGTCACAGTTAAGAACCCATAATCGTGTACCTCTATTTCAGAAAGTTGACATTTTTAACTAGAACAATCAGAATAAGCTTGATAAAGAAACATACAGATAATTGCCTAAAATGTTGACAAGTCATATGTTGGTATTGTACTACATGATATATACAGATATGCTGCATGTATTTCTGTCATAAACAAAGAATTAATACATTGTTATTTCAAATTCAAACAAAAAGGAAACTGACCAGAAATAATGTAAATCAATAAACATGAGCAAAGAAAAAAATGCCGGGAATCAAACCTAGACCCCCGGATTGCTTGATTGACCAGTGCTCAACCATTGAGCCACAAAGGCCCTTGAACTGTGGACATTTCTTATGAAACCCTTCTCATTGCTTGAATAACTAGAAGCTGGGAACGTCCCATATTTTAAGGGTCTTCGCAATTCGATGGTTGAGCACAGGTCTAGCAATCTGGAGGTATCTGGTTCAGTTCCCGGCCTATTTTTCTTTGCTCATTTTCATTTAAATTGTTATTTCAATTACAATTGAATTGCATATAATATATTATACATTTACATTGAATAATGATATATAATATTTTATACAATTATTCTATAACTTGCTCTGTTAACAGTTAGTAGTTTTTAAATTGATATGTATATATTGCAACATGAACAAATACAAACAGATACAGAAATTAATTTTGTTTCATAAATGATGATTGTAAAGAATGAACAAGATTAATGACTAGCTACACACATGACTTGATCGTTCCCCTCCCTATCAAATTGTGAAGGAAAACAAAATACCCAAACAAACTAAATTCTTGATTTCTTAAAGATATAAACCATATAATTAACTATATTATTTCGTACTGATTTTCAGCCTTCTGTCTCACTTGAACAGTTTCCGTCAAGGTTTTCAGTGCAGATCCAGATTATATAAGGGCCAGACTCTGGTACCGGTTGAAAATACCTAAAACAAAACAATAATACATTGATAAGATTTTAAAAAATTAAATATTTATTTGAAAATAACTTTCCTTTTTTCAGTCATGTTGGTGAATAATATTTTAATTGTAACCTTAATGAAAATGACTGCCATTTATAATCATTTGCAAAACAATAAGAAATGACTTTATCATTTTCAAATTTAAGTAATTTCAATTTCAGTATCATGCATGCACCACACCAGTCATGATTTCCATTTGAATGGGGAGTCACCCTATCCAGCCAGGTCATTTCAACTGGTGAACGATAGGGATGAAGAGCAAAAATAAGCAAAATAACAAATAAAAAACAAACAAAAACAAGTCACCCGAGACTGTTCCAGCTTTATTACCACTATAAATAGTAATACAAAATAGAAGACAAAGACAACCAGTATTAAAACGTGTTTTTGAAATCTTTTTTGAAGTTATATTTTTGCAGTTAGGAGGAAAGGGATGGGAAGCTAAGCGGATTTGAACAGATGCAAGTCATCATCACTAAAAATGTTGTCTGTAGTTGAACATAATATGTGATAACACAATGGAAAGATGGAGAACTGTAAATTACCTGGGATTTCTAATCTGCATTATCAATTATGCCCTAGCTCCTGGATATTTCGAACGCCATGCCTGTGTCTGTATCCCTGTATCATAAAACACAAACACAAATATAATTTAATGGAATGTAGTTTGACTCATAATAATTTTATTACTCTTTCATTGTTTTTCAAATGACTTTTATGTGACAATGCAAGTAATTCATGACATACATTAAGTCTGTTTATTTCTTTTGGGTGCCAAAGTGAAACATAAGAATAAACTTATTCTTACTTTGACAATCATTTCATTTATCTGCAATATTTGTTTTATATGGGTGTTATTTTGACCCTGTACTGGTCTTAAATAATCTTACCCTGGAATACAGTACACCTCAATTATATTTATAAACTATTTATAAATAGATAGATTTAATTCTAATTTGAGCTGAAAGAATCATTCAATTTGGACCTAACAAAAGAAAAGTAGGCTATCATTCAATGTTCTGTAGCACTAGACTTATATGATGATGACCTAATGAATATGTAAGGATTATAACTAAGAACTAGCTATTAATGATGACATGATGACTATTAGTAATCATGACGATGTAACACTTTCAAATGAGCAGTGAAATTTGTAACTAAAAAAAAACCATATGTATAACCTTCAAGGTTCTTTGACTCCTTACTGCTATATCAGTCCATCTTGAAGGTAGCATGATCTATTTTGAATGAAAATAAGATAAACACAAACTAAAATGAATGTTTCTTGAGGCACAACTTATAATGAAACAATATGATTTGATTAATTTGATATCTTATAGTCGAGTCATCTAGTACTTATAGAAAATAGTAATTCACCATTAACATAGTTGTATTAATTTGAAGCCTTCTATATGATCTGTACAATTATCTCTTATTAAAGGAATCCAGTATTATAACATTGTCCAAATCCACAACACTTACTTGCAGTTGCAATAGTAGGCCTAATGGTTCTCTAATACATTGTTGTAGTTTTATTACTAGTAATAGTAGCACTGATCAGGTTTTTAAAATATTTGTTATTGTTTATTTCCCTTCGTTAAAATGATATTCACGAGTAAAGTGTTTGGATAAAATAAACCTTCCCTACAACGTATATCATTATTAAGACAGTTGAGTCAGAGTATTTAATACAATTATAATTGGCTTACACTTTTTGCTCACCTCTTACATGAAACACTTGTCACCAGTGTGTGAAATTAGAAGCAGCTGGGTAATGACAAGAATGATGCACATACATCTCCATTTTCCATCATATGGGCTCTACTCCTGGTCAGTCATGATGGCATGAACTATAAATATGACACAAAACACAATTGTTATACTAGTTGCAAAAAAAATGCATACATTGTCAAAGAAAGCTGAACTTCAATGATTGCCATAAGATATATTCTGATGAGTTTCCCCTAGGCTATGTTCAAATGAAATTATAATTTAGATGAAAGACACTAAAATAATAAATGTCAAAGACATTAATCTTGAAACTTAATACTACACTATTGTTAAAGTTACATGTTCTCAAAGGTTCTTACTAAGACTAAAGTTAGTAAAGAGTAAGACTCACTTGGTCTATAAAGTCTAAGACTAAGTCTGAAAGTTAGAGAGTAAGACTAAGAATAAGACGAGTACTAAGTGAGTCACTAGTCAGCTAATAAATTGATAAGAGTCTTACACATTTACTAGCTGACTAGTGGCTCCTGAGTACTCTTTCTTAATCATATTCTTACTCTCTAACTTCCATACTTTAGAGTAAGACTTGTCATCCTTTGGAAGTTGTGTAGACTACAATCCTAGACCTAGTCTAGCCTAGGCTAAGCCTAGGTTAACCAGGCCCAAGACCACCCTATCTTGATTTCCTGACTACGACTACCCCAAATAATATTGATGTTATTAACTTATCATTAACTTATCTCAGGCCCCAGGCTCAGTATCAATTTTGATTTGTATGCATACTGTACGTGTTATAAATGTCCACACACGAAGATGAACGTATGGGACCGACGAGAGATAAAGTTGAGTTTATTTGATTTGTTCACGATTATTTTCTTAATTTTCACTCCGAAAAGTGGTAAGAATAACATTTGTATGTCTGCCGAACATATCCTTCACATAATTTAAAGGAAATCATACCCAAATATAGATATTTTCACGCTTACCTAATGCTAGCGCCCTTCTGCTGGGTCGGAGTATGGACATCGGTCTGCTGCGAAAGGGCATAGGCAATGTGCGCATGCGCAGTGCCTCATAGTGCCCTTCTGCCGGGAAGGAAGACGGCTCTGCAAGAACTAACGCCCTTTTACTATTGACGATAACTCAACAAATATTTATTTTCCGAAGCTGGGGATTTTTTTAAAAGGTAGATCTTTCCAAACTCTATCGATTTATGAAAAAAAATGAAAACCGAAAATTGGGGCGAAATTGCCTGCTAGCGCCCTTATGCAGGCCATACGACGATATCTGCACATACGTAAGGCCACAAGTTTAACCAATTTTAATTTAAGCGGCGATGAAATTACCCTTTTGCATGTTTGGCATACACGCCTCAACGCGCACCTCGTGCGTGTATGATATGGGCAATAAAAAGGACAAAATGGACTTTGCCCTTTTTGTTGCCCATTATCGCGCCACGTCGCACGCATTGGCTGTGCATTGTCAATGCGCATAAAAGGGCAATTGCATAATTGTCCTTTTTACATGCACGATATCGGCGCATCATATCGCGTGTAATAAGGACAATATAAGAAATGCGTAATAACTCCGTTAAAAAGAACTGAGCATATGCCAAATTAAACGACTTGGTAGCTATAAAGCCTACCTAACCTTTTCACTAAACATAGTTACTGAATTTGGCATTAAAAAAAAATTGCCCAAAATGTTTTTCTTCAAAAAAAGTATGTATCGTATTTTGCTATCGATACCGTCAATTTGTCCTTTTAATTGCCCAGCGACGATATTGTAATCTTCAAATTTCTAAACAGCTCAATTAAAAACCATAGGCCCCCATACCCCCTCCCTCCTCTGGTCATACAATCCCCGCTATCCTGCTGGGTTGGTCACTTCGCTCCCTTGCCGAAGATGGTCGAAATGACGTATCATCCCCTGATGGCCAGAAGAAATCGACGTCTATGGTACAGACCAAGATATATGATCAAGACTAAGAGTAATAAAAACTACTCCAAAAAGCCCGTGCACATCCTACATTTATCCTTCTTTAAGGCCACTAATGTCCTACTTTTGTCCTACTTTTTAGACAAAATTGGTCCTATTTTTCTCCTACTTTTCCAGTTAGGTCCACTTGAAAGCCTGTTTATATTATAAATGATAATAATAATATACTTGATTTATATAGCGCCTAATATGATTGATAATCATTTCTAAGTGCTTTAATATTCCTACAATATTTTATTATGTTTGGCCATCGAGCCAGTGCTAGTATCCTGACCTGCATTTTAGTATCCCCCTTTCGGCAATAAGAATAAAAAAGATAAAAATGATGCCGATTTCATAGATTAATGTACTCTTTTGTGTTATTTAAAAACAAACATACATTTTAGTTTTCATGGCTGCCACATATATGGTTCTAATGAATAAACCATATTTTAACCCGTTCGCTATGGGGACCGAGAATTCTCGGTCCCCGATGCGCCTACTCATATACGGGAACCGAGATTTCTCGGTTCCGAGCAAGGGCTATATTAATTGCATAAACATACATATATGCATCTTGTAAGTACAATATTATTTGGCTGAATACAAAGATTGAACCCTTGGCTACATGCATATCAAGTTTCTCCGACTCTAGTTGCGTGATTATTGTTTTATTACAATTTTTATCATGGTAATACACAAGTTTACTTTCAGGATATTCGTATACAAACACATGCAAGCCAGTTCACAGTATTTGCATAGATTTTCGCTTCGCTGAGCCTATACCATGCATATCGATCGCCTCTATTGTGTGTACTACTTGACCAGCGAACTCACGCTGGGTTGAATAGAGGCGAATACAATGCCATGGTCAACCAGATATCGATCGGTTCTTTTGTGCGCGCCCAATGCGGTAACTCGACCGGCCCGTAAAATAATCTTGTATATAGCTATTGAAGCAGTATATCAAGTGGCGTGGTAAAGGGGTTAATTGGTTTGAAGTGAATTAATATCCTTGTTCTTCATCTTACTAGTGTCTGCAGCCATAGACCTCCTACAAGACCTGTACATCTTGGATGATAGAGAAGATTTGACCCCCCTGGGCAGGAAGATTGTTAGTGAATATGGTCTTGCCCCTTTTGGCAAGAAAGTATTTAAAAGCAAATTTTCATAGATTAATGCTCTTTTGTTATTATTTTATTTTGTATTCTTTGTTCATGCTTCTAATATCCTTTCTGCTAATATCATCTTACTAGTGTCAGCAGCCATAGACCTCCTACAAGACCTGTCCATCCTAGATGATAGAGAAGATTTGACGCCCCTAGGCAGGAAGATTGCCTCCTTTGGATGCGACCCTAAGATTGCAAAGGCCATCGTCTTCTCGGCCATCTTCAGGTAGAACACAAAATGCTCCCAATGTGGCAATTTGGCTGTGAAAATTGTAGACTGTAAGTACTGGGACGATGGTAGTGATGATAGTAGTGGTGATTATTACAATCCTAATTATGATGATGATGGTGATGATACAAAGGACTATGATAGATATGATAAGGAGGATAGGGATAGTGATTCAAATAATGATGCTGTTGATGATAGTGGTGGTGGTGAGATGATTATGCTGCTGCCAATGATGATGGTGATACTTTTGTTAGATGAAGGATTTTAATAGTGCAGAAAGCATTCGTTCATGAATTTTATCCTAAATTTAGATATGTTATTGTTTGCCAGATGTGTGGATCCCATTCTGACTATAGCAGCTAGTCTTTGCACAAGAGATCCCTTCAGTGAAAGATTGGACAACAGAAAAACGATCCTCAAGGTATGTCATCCCAATATTCCATACTTTTTATGCCTCCGTAAAGAAGTTGCCGGCGGCAATATGTTTTCGGGTTGTCCGTCCGTCCGTCCGTACGTACGTACGTCCGTACGTACGTCCCATTCTCATTATCTCAAGAACGGATTGACAGATTCTGACCAAACTTGGTACATATATGTATCTTGGGGGGGGGGGGGGGGCTGATGATCTGATTAGATTTTGGAGTCATGAGGTCAAAGGTCACAGGGCTCATTGTATATGCAAAAATAGCTTGTGATCACGTTATCTTAAGAACAGATTGACGGATTCTGACCAAACTTGGTACATGTATGTATCTTGGGGGCCGATGATCTGATTAGATTTTGGGGTCATGAGGTCAAAGGTCACAGATCTCATTATATGTAAAAGTAGCTTGTGATTGGAAATCTCAAGAACTGAATATCACATTTCAATCCAACTTGATACCTGAATGTATCTTAGGGAGCAATTGTAGTCATTAGATTTTGGGGTCATGAGGGCAAAGGTCATTTATAGCTCATAATTGTGATACGTCAAGACCTAAAAGATAAGAGTACCATCAAAATTGAGTTGACAGAATTAATTCAGTGTACATGTTGATTTGGGCTTGATATAAATAAATCGCGTTATGGCGGAGGCATCATTTTCGACTGCGCGCAGTCGAAGATCCATCTAGTTAAATATGTATTTCTATTTTTTAATCTATTCATTTATTCATATTCCGAGCTAATAAACTTTATGGCCCAAATTCTCACATATGGCACATCTGTAGTAAAGGATGATAAGGACATAACTTACCCCAATCAAGATTGTTTAATTTGGTTATTAATAACATGCATTCTACGTAGACCCCAATACAACCCAAGTATTTTCAGGACCAGTCCTGAGCGAGGTAATACCCTTTAACAATTTCACTTGTTATGTGTAAAACTTCATTTTTTGTATTGTTTCTCATTTTGTATCAGATTGTGGAAATAATAGCCAAGGAGCTTGAAAATTCCTGTGGGATTTTTGGTATGAAAGCAAGCCACCTATTCAAATGTCTCAAGGGCATCCCAAATAACAATACAAAACATGATTGCACTCTGAAATCTTGTGCAGGTGGCCAGCAGAGGGCACCCTTTAACCCAACAAAAATCCAGGCTATTTTAATTTTTTTTCGGTAGGGGGTCATTATGCCCCCCTTAAGATCTCGGCCTTGAAATGCCCAATCATCGTGAAAACTTGCATGCATTTCAAGTAAGATGTAAACAATACCATGTTATTTTTGTTTTCTTTGAAAAATTCACTAATTTGCATATTTATGGTAATTTATGCAAAAAGGGTAATAAAATTCACATTTTTGCCCATAAATCATATATTCTCCATAATTAAACATTAATTTTCGCTACATATATTCTTTAGACGATTTTGAATAATAATACAACAAAAAGAATTGGAAGAGCTCGGTTATTCCTTATGTTTTCTATTGTTTTGATAATTTCTTATGTATTTCTTTGTTTTTTTACTTTTGTATTTCATTGTTTTTGTTGTTTTATTTTATTTCGAACTTGAATTGAACTATTTTGACTTCAAAAACAAATACCTAAAAGGTAAACAAGACAAATTAGCCAATGATATATCTGTTTTTATGAAAACTGATATTTCCCTATGTTTTGTACACAAATCACGAAAATTAGCGAATTTCGGGCTGACATGCAGTTACAAAAGGTCACGTGACTTTATAACAAAATGTCAGATTTTCAACAAAATTGTTTTAAAAGATGCGCAAGACTCAAAAGAAGAAAGTCATCAAGCGGCGGGGCGTCATCCTTAGGCGTTTCTGAGCAATCAGACAAATTCCGGAGGGGGGGGGGGCATGATGACCCCCCGGCCTTATTGGGGTTAATCGAGCTAAGGGATATTATGATAAGCAACGGTCAGCCATAGTTAACAAGTGGTGGTAGGAACTTCATCCGGTTTTAATCAAATCCCTTTGACAAGGAGCTGTGCTTTTTTGTGATTGTACGTTGGACGCTTGCAGTTGGAGTTGCTAACCACCAGGCCATGTGAAGCAAGAAAATCGTCAACATCGTAAATAGTAGGATACACACTCCTAAACGGTTGGAAGGGTAATTTGTGACTTCTGCCCTACAGTGAATGAAGGCCAATGGTAATGTCTACATACCCTCATATGTTGTACATAGGAGAGACACATATATTTCGCAGTAGACAACATTGACTTCGCAGAAGACATTGCAGATGGGAAGCGCTCCCTGCATGGGACAGCGATAGCAATTTTACAAAAGAAGCCACCATGGCAATGAGGCACCTAGATGTATAATCCCCAGTCAGCTTTGAGAGACAGACCGAAGGATCTGATGACATGAGCAACTACCAAGCTGCTTGACTGTCCAAAACCAAATAGCAAAACAAAAACAGTATGCGTCTCCTTCGGACTAAGACGTATCAAGACCCTCCACAACCATCAAATGGCTCCCTTCCAGATGTTACCTTATTGATGGGTCGAACCGTGGTTAGGTATCAGCAGCGAGCATTCAGAGATGATGATGAAGCAGTCCTATAATGGGACGATCTTACATGAAACTGCCACCCGAGAACAAACTGGTATCCTAAAATGATCTACATGTACATACCATCCACTAATTAATTGCCAGTGAGTTACTATACCAACCAAATGAGTAGGCACACCGCCACATTATAAAAGCACACGTTGGCACATGACTGGAACTCATTACTCACTGTGGGCATGTAAGCCCAACGGATTAGCGCTAAAGTCATGGGTCCAGAACGCAAAAGTGTGATCTCCCGTGAGTTGGGCCTGCACAAGTCAGCAAAGCATCTGCAGATGGCCCACAATAACATGAACCACTTAGTACTGCGGCTAGGGGACTTTCACACCGTCATGGCACATCTTAGTTGCATTAGCGCGTACATCGAGAAAAAGGGGGCATCAGATTCGTCTGGCCGGACACAGATGTATACGAATCATTGACAGTGAAGGAGATCATTGCGGGAAAGCATGTGAGGAGAGCGATGGAAACACATTCATTTTGTTAACCTTACAGTCACTTTTCCATCTGATGTCCATCTTGAGACCACATTATGGCAGTATCCCAATTTATGTATGTAGCAACACCAACTTCGTAACTGGAGTTGGTACAAAACGATGTGGCATTCCCCTGACTAGGCTGCAGCTGCTTTGCCGACATTGAATGTCTCGTGTCTAGTGGAGCTGATAGCACTGTCTTTGCTGAATGTCCACAGAATACCTGCTGCTGAGAACTAGACACAGTTCGACACATTAGTCAGGCAACATCTGGAAGGGAACCATTTGATGGTTATGGAAGGTCCTTACTTTGTCCGAAGGAGGCATAGACCGGGGTGTGTGTTTTGCTATTTGTCTTTGGACAGTCAAGCATCTATGGTAGTTGCACAGGTCATTATATGGGATGCCTCATTGTAATGTTGGCATCGTTGTCCCATTCAGGGAGCGCTTCCCATCTGCAATGTCTTCTGGAAAATCAACGTTTTCTTCTGCGAAATATATGTCTCTCCTTTACAACATACACTATGTAAACACCATCAGAAGTCTTCATGCACTGTAGGACTGAATAAATTTCCCTTCCAACCGTATAGGAGTGTGTATCCAACTATTCACGATGTTGACGATTTTCTTGCTTCACATGGCCTGGCGGTTGGCAACTCCAACTGCAAGCGTTCAACGTACAATCACAAAAAAGCACAGCTCCTTGTCAAAGGGATTTGACAAGTTTAAGTGTTTAAGGTATTGGGATCACCGACACCTATGCCTGACCGTTGCTTATCATAATATCCCTCGGCTCGATTAACCCTAATAAGGCCGGGAGGCCATCATGCCCCCTCCGGAATTGTTATGATTGCTCAGAAACGTGAAAGGATCACGCCCTGTCGCTTGGTGACTTTCTTCTTTTGAGTCTTGCGCATCTTTTAAAACAAATATTTCGAAAATCAGACCTTTTGTTACAAAGTCACGTGACCTTTTGTCACTGCATGTCAGCCCAACATTCGCTAAATTTCGTGATTTGTGTACAAAACATATGGAAATATCAGTTTTCATAAAAACGGATATATCATTGGCTAATTGGTCTTGTTTACCTTTTAGGTATTTGTTTTTGGATTCAAAATAGTTCAATTAAAGTTCGAAATAAAATAAAACAACAAAAACAATGAAATACAAAAGTTAAAAAACAAAGAAATACATAAGAAATTATCAAAACAATAGAAACCATAAGGAATAACCGGGCTCTTCCAATTTTTTGTTTTGTATTATTCAAAATCGTCTAAAGAATATATGTAGCGAAAATTAATGTTTAATTATGGAGAATATATGATTTATGGGCAAAAATGTGAATTTTATTACCTTTTTGCATAAATTACCATAAATATGCAAATTAGTGAATTTTTCAAAGAAACCAAAATAACATGGTATTGTTTACATCTTACTTGAAATGCATGCAAGTTTTCACGATGATTGGGCATTTCAAGGCCGAGATCTTAAGGGGGGCATAATGACCCCCTACCGAAAAAAACTTAAAATAGCCCGGATTTTTGTTGGGTTAAAGGGTGCCCTCTGCTGGCCACCTGCACAAGATTTCAGAGTGCAATCATGTTTTTTATTGTTCTTTGGGATGCCCTTAAGACATTTGAATAGGTGGCTTTCTTTCATACCAAAAATCCCACGGGACTTTATTTTGGTGAACATGCTCCTTGACTATAAATGAAATTTGGTTTTGAACTAGACAGTCAAGAGACTTGTCGTCACAATGTCACTTAACAGATAGATTTGTATTGGAAATGAAGATATGCCTCCTAGCAGCGTCAAATGTGTTCTTCAGCAAGACATTTGTTTGAAAATTCTGCTCCAAACCCAGGAGTAATAGGTACCTGGTAGAATGTGGCATTAATTGCCTAACCAGCCTGATGCCACTGTGTGGATGTTTATTGGATGTATGCTCCCCTGGGAGTTGAAATAGCTTAGTGTAATGTGTCCGCTTGAATTTTGCCCAGTGTCGTATTAAGTGCTATATAAATGTAATCTTTCATTTTGATTATCAGTATTACTTACTTTGCAGTATAATGTGTTGGCATGTATTTAGTGCTTTATTAATGAAAGCTTTATTACTTCTTACTTTGTTGTTTGATGGTTTCCATCATTTAGAAAAGGCAAGAGTTTTGCCAGGATAGCGAAAGTGATCACCTGATGAGACTGGCTGTATATCAAGGGTGGGAAGAACACAAGATGATAGGAGAATCCTCGCAGTACATCCACTCAAACAGCCTCTCCCTGCCGACACTGCAGTTTATGAGAGGTAATGAATGCTACTGTAATTATGTGGGTTTGTTGTTTTTTAGCTTGATAATGTGTGCAAACTTGTTATAAAAGGAATGGAAAGGGATGGGAGGGGCTCTAGTAGATGTTTAGGCAGCAGTTTATAAAAGGTGATAAATGACACAGAACAAGTCATTGTTTATTGTTTTTTAGTGTGCTGGGTTTCATAGATTTACATGACGAATGAGTGAATAAGGGAAGTTATTCTAAAATGTATACAAAAGCTTGTATAGGGAAGGGAGAAGCACAATTGGATCAAACAATTATTCCAGTTGCATGCAGTTAAACGGCGTTCTTTGCCTACGCTAGTTTACGAAAGGTAATGAATGCTAAATTTATGTTGTGTGTTGTGTTTTAGCTTGATAATTTGTGCTAAAATTGGACCAGTATGGGAGGGATCAAACAATCATTGCAGTTGCAACAGCTTTCTCTGTATACGCTACAGTTTATGAAAGGGGATGAATGATACAGAAGTTCTGTATACAGAATCATTGTTTTTGTATTGTTTGTTTTAGTTTGCTGGGATGGATGTAGAATAGGTGAATAACAAATTTAATTTGAAAAGTTATTAAAAAAAAGCTTGGACGGGGAAACGCAGAGCACTATTTACAAGTAGATCAAATAACCTTTGTAGTACGTAGCCTGCAGTCAAACAGCTTTCTCTGCCTATGTTACAGTTTATGAAAAGTAGCGCATGCAACAATACTATTGTTGGTTTATCAATTTGTTTAGTTTGCTAGTAGAAGTAGAGGCGGTGGTGGTGGAGGTGGCAGGAGGAGTTGGAGGTATGTTAGGTAGTTGTAAAGGAGCAGTATTTGTAACTTTGTCTGAATCAACTAAAACTCACTTGTCCTGAATACAGGTCTGAGGAGACAGTTTGCAATCAACCTGGAGGAGTCTGGGATGGTGATGAAGGCAGGAACCTGCTTTGATTCGTCGGCAAGATGCAATGAACACAGCCACGATGCCGAAATGATCAAGGTGACTCCATTACATCTACTGTTGTATCTGCTGCTTTGTCAGTGGTTAATTAGTGCTCGCAATTACCACAGGCTTACTGGCCTGGGGCCACTAAAGTTAGCTTCGGGCCATCAAAGTTCATTTATCCTAAATTCCTTTGGCCCCTAATTGGCAACCAAATATAACAGAATTTGTTATGTTTTTCTTTGTTTGGGGCCTCCAGTTTCAGCTTTCAGGCCACTAGAATTTAGAATCTTGTTTTTACTCGCTTGACTGCAAACAAATTTAATTTCTAGCATTGGTTTATATTATCCTTTTCTGTTGAGTCTACATGTACTCCCACATGTACATGTATAATTTTGGCAGAGACTGTTCCAAAACATGGCCTTGTTTCATAAAACTATTCAAAATTGTTGTAAATGTCCAATTATTTAACTACCGTGTCAACAGCCAATCGGCATGGAGCATTGCAGCTGTTGCCATGGTATTTACAATAATTGGACACCTTCAACAATTGAACAAGTTTTTATGAAATGGGGCCCAGTAGACAATTTATCTGTGGTATAAAAAACATTGTAATTATTTGTGATACCTAAGAGAAAAGATATGAGGGCAATTCCACGAAAAATGTCACTCAAGGATGGAAAAATGAAACTCATGGGACAGCCTTGTTAACTACTGGATAGTAATGAGGAAGGACCATATTTTGATGACTAAAGGAAAAAAGTTTGAAATTCAATGCAGAATTTTTTTTTTTTTGGCCATTGAAGTTGGGACAAAAATTGTATGTATTACCCCCAAAATGATGCAATTTGCATCCGTTGTTTGTGAAATAAAATTTAAAAATATGGATCACTTCAGAACAATAATTCTACTTCTAATGTCTTGTTTATGCTTTGTTTTAACATCATAGAAAAGGAAATTGTGTAAAAATCTTTACTTTTTGAAAACTGCTATTGAATAAAATCTTGATTCTTACAACATTGATGTGTAATGTCCATGACGTTTTAGATATAAAAGTTTTTGTAGAAGCAGAAGTCCTAATTCAATTTAATTCAAAATTCATTTGCAAAGCTAGAATGTTATATCATAAAGTATATCAAGAGCATTTACTAAAATATTTGATGGCTTGTCCAGAATGGCGTCACGGACATTACGTCACGGCTGCGTCACGGACATTACATACACAGTGAAAAGTATAAAAAAGCAGAGCAAAAAAATATCAAGCATTATTTTCTTATGTAAATGTCTTACTTTAGCCAAGAAATAAGATAATCCCAAGTAACAGGGGGACTACTACCTTCCTGGTTCAAGTTTTAATAAATTGTATCGTTAATCAGATAGTGAACTTTGAGTCAGTACTCTGAACTATTTATAAAACTAAATTCCTTGCTTTATTTGAACATGCATGTCTCGATAATCAATAAAGACTTGACTATAACTTACTGGGAGGAGAAAGAGATGGTTAAATCTCATATAGTATGATCAAATTGCAAAAATTATACTCTTAGTCCATGATTTTCCATGTGTTATGCCCATGATGTACACAACTTTTTTTAGATTTTACAATTTTTTGGCACAAAACAGCATTGTACCTCATTAAAAATGTATAATATTTTTTGTAATAGTTGAACATTTGGTTTACTGCACATTCTGTTGAAAATTTTCAAATTTTACAATAATTTTGGAAAAACTTATTAATATTTAAAAAATAATTTTTTGCTAATTGAAAAAAAAAATTGAAATATAATTTTTGTTCTCAAAACTGTTTGATTACATATCAAATGTACAATTAAAAAAGTGTCATGCACAATGGAGCATTTTTTGCGGGTTATTTCTGAGTTTAGAAAAAGTGGACAAAAGTGTAATGTCCGTGACGCTGAAAATGTAATGTCCGTGACGCAACGTTTTGTTGTCTAGATCACATACATGTATGCCTGGCCCGTTTCCCCCAAAACAACTTGGATTCAATTCATCATTGCCTTGTCTATAATTAAATACCTAAATCACCTTTGTGAGGTCTCAGAACTCACAGACTTTTGCAAAGATGTATATGGATGCAAAAAGTCATGTCCAAAAGATGTAATGTCCGTGACGGCGCACATTTCGCAGAATTACTCAGTAATGAATTGGATAAATGTTCTGAAACTTTTTTTGCATACTTAACTAGGATATTGTTTTGTAATCAAAATAAAAGTTAGACATTAGTTAGAGGTATGAATTAGTAGTGGCATTGGAAAGTCATGAAAATTCTCTGATTTGTAATGTCCGTGACGCTGGAGTTGCCCATGACTAGAAGTGACAGGTAAATGCTCTCATCAGTACCAGTTAGCGAAAAAGCCACCATTTGGTATATTTTCATGTGTGAATTGCATGGATAATGTGCTGTGTTTGAGCACCAGTCACATATCCCTATGGTGCCAGTTCGGACGTGTTGAGAAAAAAGATGTCATACTTTATTGAAATGTTCATTCAAACCTGTGATAGCAGCCACCTGTCCACCTGTATATTGAAGCCAGCCTGCCTATAGTGGCCTGGACAGAAAGACATGTTACCTGTCTACAGTGGCATTTCATGTTTCCTTAGGTGGTCACCAGACACAGGTTTCAGTGTAACATGTAAATAACTTTGTAAACTTGTTGTTTTGCCAGGCTGTGCTATGCAGTGCATTATATCCAAACCTGCTGAGGACGAGGATTGGAAAACATGAGAAAGGAAAGCTCAAACTCGACAAGCTGATCTTCAAAGACCTGTGAGTTTATAAAATCATTATGAAATCCCAAACTTATGATGTCACATCCTTTTGCATCACTGTTCTCTTTATTGTCCATGGTCTACATTACATGTCAATATTGGTTTTGTTTTGCTCTGACGAAGATTATGCTAGGATCAAAAGAAGGCTCCTTTACTGACTCTCACATTCTTTTGGTATAAAATAGTATTGGTTCTAAACAACATTTGATTCTGTCTTTTGGTAGTGGGTAGTAGCTGTGCAATTGCCTTCTTAGCAACTGCTAGGTCAGGAATTGTTGGCTTGCCTGACAGTGTTTAGAACCTTTACCTGTGGCAATGGGTAGTTGTAACGCCACACCCCAGTACTCACGTTTTTGCTTGTCTACATCCATTTGGTCAACCAAGTGATGCCTGAAACTTCCATTTCATCAACTCTAAACTTGACTCCCAAAGCAACCCCTAACTACAATCCTAATCCTAAGTCTCAAGTTTACCGAGCAGTATGATTACATGTGAGTAACTGACTCCTCCATTAATTGTTCCCTTGCAGAGATTCCAATCGGGTGTTGATTCACAGAAGATCTGTCAACTGCACACAGAAAGACTTCAGCAGCAGGTGGCTAGCGTATTTCTCAAAGGTCAGTGTCACTCCTTTAAAAAGTTTTGAATTAGTAAATATAAAACATTCCTACCTACATATACCAATGTTAACACTGCCTTTCTCTATTTAATAGCCCTAAGCCAGATGTCTGCAATAAGAAATGAAAACCACAGAAGGGGGCTAGTCCTGTGGTAGCTCCTTTCATTTAACCCATTGTCTATGTGAACCTGTTAGGCCCTGTATTAAATCTGTAAGAATAGCAAAATCTAGCTGGGAACAGGATAATTCCCCCTCTCCATTCTATTAATGCTGAGCGCCTTGCTTAGAAGGTAGTAGGTACCACTTTAAAAGTCATTGGTATGGCCTTGTCTGGGATTGAACCCGGTACCTCATGTGAATGAGATGGACATATCAACCTCTAAGCCAATGGGCCGTATGCATAAAAAGTAGCAATTGCTTAAATTTGTATGCATAATCGTTTGCTTGTGCTTATACAGTCAAACCTGTGTATAGTCACCACCCAAGGGAAATGAGATAAGTTGCCACTGTAGAAAGGTGACCTCTATAGACAGGTTGCATAACACTGGTTTTCTCTGCAAGGGATTACTTTGGCGGCCTCTGTAGACAGGTGACCTCTTTAGACGGTTGCATAACACTGGTTTTCTCTGCAAGGGATCACTTTAGGTGGCCACTATAGGCAGGTTGGCTGCTATAGACAAGTTGCCACCAAGACAGGTTTGACTGAGTGTGGTTTAATAGGAGAATCATATAATAGTTATAAAGAATTACTAGATATTGCTGTTTGAACATGCATACATTTTATTTGAAAGTGGAAATTAATTAATTTATTCATTTTAACTCTAAAAAGACTGGGGAGGGGCTGATTTAGCCCCCCCACCTCCTCTATTTTCGCGATTACTTCGCAACGCTTAAATATTTTATGGTGCCACTTCACGACTTGTTTCCTTAGAGTCTTGCGCAACTTTTGATACCAAATTTGCGACAACCAGGTGTACCGTTCTAAAGTTACGTGACCTTTTGTAAGTGAGCGTCGGCCCGAAAATCGCTAAATTTTGTGATTTGTGTACAAATCCTATGGAAATTGACTTTTTCCTAGAATAGACAAAATCTTCATTATTTTTCATTCTGATAACTGTAATTATTTAATTTTGGGCTACAAATGGTTGAATAATATACAGATATTGACTGTCTTGAGGGGCAATATAACATTTGAGATCCTCGAGGGAAGTTATATTTGTGTCGAGGGACATTATATTTTTCCGAAGCGCGTAGCGCTGAGGAAAAATATAGTATTCCGAGACAAAAATATAACTCCCCCAAGGGAAATGAAATGTTATATGGTTCCCGAAGGAAAAAGTCAATATCTGTTATATTATGATGACCTATATAGATACAAATCAAGATAAATATAAATTTGGTGTTGAAATAAAATTATGGACAAGGGAAAATCATTAGATTAAATCGAAATCCTTCCAGTAGAACTGACGTGTTATTATCGAAATGCTGTGCAAAATGCTTCTTTATTCGAGCTTCCTTTCAAATTTACTTTCGGATCGCGCAATCTCCGTAGAAAGCTTAACAACGCTGCGCGTGCCAGGATGCTAATACGCGCACATTGTTCATCTTCACACACCCATTGTGACGTAAATTACGTCACCGGTCAATATAACGCCGTTATATTGACCGGTGATGTAATTTACCGGTCAAAATAACGCTTCTCATCCTTGTAGCGATGGTCACGTGACAGGATTTTGACCAATCGCACACCAGTATCTTTATAGGTCATATAATATTGGTTAATATTTTATTCCATCGAAAAAATATATAACAAATATTTTTACAATGCAAAAAATACGAAAAAAAATGAAATTTTTGCATAATTAATTAGCTCTAATTAGCATATTATAATTAAAACAAAAAATTTAACTATGCAATTTTGTATGGCTTATGGACATCTATCACCATGCCAAATTTGGAGTCGATTGGAGTTTCGATTGCCGAGAAAACTACAAAAAATACAAAAAAATACAATATTTGCATAATTAATTAGCTCTAATTAGCATATTCTAATTAAAACAAAAAATTTAACTACGCAATATTGTAGACCTTATGGACATCTATCACGATGCCAAATTTTGAGTCGATTGGAGTTTCGGTTGCCGAGATCTTGGGGGGGGGGGGCCCTTTTAGCCCCCCCCCCCCCCCCCCCCCCCCCCCCGTTTTTTAAAGGTTCAAAATAGCCCAGTCTTTTTAGGGTTAAGGGTAAATATTTGTATTGAGAATAAAAGTTAAAAATGACTTTTCATATAATGCAGGGTTTGAAGTTAGCACGGGCCTGCTGGCTCGGGGCCACCAAAATGTCATTAGTAACAAATTCTTCTTGCCCTAATGGGCATGCAAACATAACATAATTTGTAAATGTATTTCTTAGTTTGCGGCCATCAGATTCAGGTTTTGGGCCACTAAATTGTGAGAAATCTCTATTTTACTTGCCTGACTGGCCCACAAGGAACAATTTGTATTTCATTTTATTTCTAGCATTGGTTTAGTTGCACTATTTGGTAATTGGCTGCATTTCTGTGTCTGCTCCATCACAACAGGTGCGATCAGATGTGACTTTTGTTCGTGACTGTTCTGTCGTGCACCCTTTGGCGGTCATTGCATTCGCAGGACTTGGGAACTTGATGTACCTGGAAAGGCTAAATAACAGAGGTGGGTAAAACATACATATGAGTATGGTGGTATGATATTGGAAACTCTGAAAAAAGAAGTACATAAGGTACTTATATAATGTACTTATATTGGGGTGCCTCCCCAATATTTTGCGTGCTTCCCCCCCCCCCCCCCCCCCCCCAATTCAGTCCACTGTTACCAGGCAATGGCAAGCAATGGAAGCTTTCCTTGTATCTTATCTTGTAGGAGAATGTATGGTCAGTGTTAAATTATGTTATATCCCTCATAAGAATGTTCAAGCCATGTGATATTGGTCAAAATGCTGTCACGTGTTCAAGTATAATTTCTCCCAGAAAGGTGTTAGTACTCCTTACTCTGGTGATGGATGCAAACCTTACGTTGCCTCTACCCAGGTAGCAAGCCAACGTTGGAATCTCGAAACTCGTTGGAAGTTGGAAACCAACGTTGGTCCAACGTTGGATTAACGTTGGATTCTCGCAACTCCTTGGAAGTTGAAATCTGGTTGGATACCAACGTTGGTCCAACGTTGGATTAACGTTGGATTCTCGCAACTCCTTGGAAGTTGAAATCAGGTTGGATGCCAACGTTGGTCCAACGTTGGAAATTTGCCAACTCGTTGGACGTTGGACAGACTTATTGGACCAACGTTGATCCAAGGTTGGTATTTTGTTTTCGCCAACGTTGGAGCAGCGTTGGTTGGGCGTACACAAGCAACGTTGGTCCAACGTTGCCGGACAACGTTGGACCAACGTTGCCAAACAAATTGGACAACGTTGGTCCAACAATGGACCAACGTTGGCTTGCTACCTGGGTAGTGCTGTAGTGAAACGGTTACATGACAGTTAACCGACCGCAACGGCAAAAACCTTTTTTGGTTAGCCGTCGGTGCCGTGGTGAAATTAAGATTATCACTTAATGTTTTGGTCATGTTTATTTATGGGAAAGGCGGTATAATCAATTTGTAAACTGACATTTTAAAATGTTTTTCGGCACCATATTTTTTCTAATTGCAAGCACCCGCACAGCTAGCGCATGGCGGCTTCGCTTAAACGAGTCTCACAATGCAACGCGGTCGATCTGCCAAGTGCATGCAAGGCACACATGTATGCGCAAGGCGAGCGGAGAGAGAACGATGCATGACTATCATGAGCTGCACAAGCACTCACAAAAATGCAGTGTTTTACGCTTAAAAGAAGACTTTATTGGCGAAATGCACTACTTTGATAATTCAATTCATGATTTTAGCAAACCATTCCATACAAATAAATCATTTGAAACCTTTATCTTTTCCCATATTTGATTTTTAAAAAACATAAATAATCAACGAGTAATGGAACGATCCTCAAAATCCATTACGTCACGGATGCAATAATATACGTTTCTCGTGAAAATCCCCCCCCCCCCCCCCCAATTCAGTCCACTGTTACCAGGCAATGGCAAGCAATGGAAGCTTTCCTTGTATCTTATCTTGTAGGAGAATGTATGGTCAGTGTTAAATTATGTTATATCCCTCATAAGAATGTTCAAGCCATGTGATATTGGTCAAAATGCTGTCACGTGTTCAAGTATAATTTCTCCCAGAAAGGTGTTAGTACTCCTTACTCTGGTGATGGATGCAAACCTTACGTTGCCTCTATAGTGCTGTAGTGAAACGGTTACACGACAGTTAACCGACCGCAACGGCAAAAACCTTTTTTGGTTAGCCGTCGGTGCCGTGGTGAAATTAAGATTATCACTTAATGTTTTGGTCATGTTTATTTATGGGAAAGGCGGTATAATCAATTTGTAAACTGACATTTTAAAATGTTTTTCGGCACCATATTTTTTCTAATTGCAAGCACCCGCACAGCTAGCGCATGGCGGCTTCGCTTAAACGAGTCTCACAATGCAACGCGGTCGATCTGCCAAGTGCATGCAAGGCACACATGTATGCGCAAGGCGAGCGGAGAGAGAACGATGCATGACTATCATGAGCTGCACAAGCACTCACAAAAATGCAGTGTTTTACGCTTAAAAGAAGACTTTATTGGCGAAATGCACTACTTTGATAATTCAAATCATGATTTTAGCAAACCATTCCATACAAATAAATCATTTGAAACCTTTATCTTTTCCCATATTTGATTTTTAAAAAACATAAATAATCAACGAGTAATGGAACGATCCTCAAAATCCATTACGTCACGGATGCAATAATATACGTTTCTCGTGAAAATCACTGTAGGCCAATCTACTAAGTAAAACCATACATGAAATATAAATATATTCATTCACTATTTTCTTCCTATTTGCTCGCTACAAAAATAGACAAGAACATTACAAATAATATCCGCAATATCAACAATTAAATTACCCAAAATGTGGTGGTATACTTTAATACAATCTTTAGCAAATTACAACAAAACTCCGCACGTGCCCTCATAGACCCCCGTTTATGGAGCACACGCAAACGTGAGAGAAAGTAATTTACCTCATTTACTTCGCAATTCTTAAATAATCAATTGACCTAACAAACAAAATTCTTTTACTTTAAAAAATGGACCAGTTTGTTCGGGCCAAGAAATGAAATTTTGCGTATACACCCATGTCCGAGCTTTGGTGTATTCAAGTTTGATATGGCACAGCAGTTCACAATGGGTAATTGTGCGCGAACAACGAGTACAAAGGTCATGCATGTACATATAGCGAGCACACACTCATAGTTCTGCTTCAATGACGCCACGACATCCGAGCAGATGAGTTCATAAGCATACATGTAAACACAAAAACAGGCACTTTTGAAAAACAAATGCAGACTTTATTGGAGGTTATACATTTGAAATTTTTGTGGAGATCAACCTTTGAGGGTATACAGAACAACATTTTTTTTTTTATTCGTCAATAAAGTCTTCTTTTAAATACAAATTTATATGACAAATATAACAAACGTCGCTGCTTTGATATATTTACGGAATTATAGTTACAGAATATTCAGAATTACCTCAAGTTACGAGCAAAACAAGAGTTTTCTTGAAGTATAAGAACGAAAACTCAAGCAGTGGTGAGGCATTTGATAAGCAGTTGAAGTTGCATAGCAACTAGCAAGTAAAAATCACTCGTTTTCGATTGTTGCCAATTTCTAGACTGCGTGATTACGTGTGATTGCGTATAATTCATGTAGTCTATGCAGTTCGCAAATTAGCAACGAAATCCAGTTCGCCGGATTTCTTGCACCTGCGCAGTTTGAGCGAGGTTGTCGGTAAAAAGATTATGATATTGTCAGTGCATTTGTTTGCTGATTCTGCAGGCATTTGTTCTTGAATATATTTCAAAAGCCATGCAAACATGTAAAGGACCAGTCCCATACTGACGATTTTCATGGCGACTCGCAACGATTTACTAGAACGAATCAACTCGATTTAGCCACGATTTAACAACGAATTAGGAAAAATTGTACGGCGACTCAAGGCGAATATTCGTTGTTCGTCGTTGTTCGACGAGTCAGTTCGTCCTTCTTTTGTATTTAACCATTGCGGTAGAAAAATCGTGGCAGAAAAAAAGTTGCGATCCCATAGTGGCGATTTTTACGGCGACTCGCAACGAATTATCGTTCGTGGAGAAAATTGCTTGAGTCGTTGTAGTTCGTTGCGAGTCGTTGTAAATCGTTCTTCGAACCGTTGCGCATCGCAAAGAATAACTGGTTTTTCAAAATACCCGATTTACCACAGCACTAAGTTGCCTCGGTGATATGCGAAGGTACTATCATGACAGTACCTTCGCAGATCACCTCGGCAGGAATAGTTTTACCATCACCCTTATTTGTATCTTGGAGAGCAAATCAATTTTTAAGATTTTGGGGTCCTTTGACCTAGTCCTTTGACCTAATGACCCCAAAATCTTATAAATTGTCAAGGTCACGGCTCATATATAGGGAAAAATAGCTCATAATTGTGATATCAGATCTGGTATACAGATTTCTATGAAAATTGAGTTGACAAATTCAGTGCATGTTAATTTTGGCTTATATATAAATCACGCAATGGCGGATCAGAGGCATCATTTTCGACTGCGCGCAGTCGAAGATCTATCTAGTTCTATCCTCCACTCGGTACTCTCAACCCTCGCTCACCGGACTAAAACGCCAATAATCTAGTCAGCTGAAGGGGGTAGTTTAAGTGAGATAGTCTGTGTATATCATGGGCGTTGATCCTTACGTAATACCTATTGATCCTGGGGGGGGGGGGGATGAATGAATAGATCATCCCCCCCCCTGATGAATGGGTATCAATTACAGATCGACGCCCATGGTGTATATCATCTCGAACAAGTACATGTATGCCCACAAGCAAAACGCTTTTTAGAAACCACAAATTGACGGTTTTTTTTCTAATCAAAGGCAATTGCCATCAGTGTATAAATATATATATATGTATTACTCACAAAAAATGTATCTGAAGGAAGTCGGTATACATACATACATATAGCCATTTGAATATTCAGTTGATGTGAGTTTGCCATTGGGTAGATGATTGTTGGTGTTATGTACTATGCTGTTATGCTGAGTGCGTGTATGCGTACGTGTGTTTGTTTTCTGTGTGTGTCCGCACCCGTGTGTATATATTTTATGTAGTACAAATAAAAACGAAGAACGCGTTTCTGTGTTTGTGTGCATTAGGTGCCTTTCATTAGCTGTGTAATTATATATGTTTCATTTTAAATACCTCAAATTCTTCTTGAAAAGCTATCGTATTTTGTCTGATCATAATGGAGGCTTCGATAAAAAGGAACAGATGATCTCTGCCCCTGAGAATGAAAGGAATTTAGAGAAAACAATGAATGGAAAAATATAAAGACGTCGCTGTAAATATAATAAAGAAAAGTCCAGTAAACAATCCCATTATGGGGCATTTGTATCAGGAGGGAATCTATAGGATAACCCACAGCCCATACAATTACACTAAGATGGTATTACTAAAGTGCTACTAGTGGCATATTAGCTGCAGGGGGCCCCAACCAGGAACCCATTTGGGAAAGAAAGAAATAGGTATGCTCTCCCTCCATCCACCCCCTCAATTAGTTATTCCACATCATGCATCTTTCCAATTTATTTATGAAAGTTCGCCATTTCCTGTATAAATGATTATCATAACCAAATTAATACTCATTTATAACGAATTTGGGGTGATTTCGTTTACCAAGTCACTGGCGTCTCGTTTTCGGACTGATTAGGGGACGGATTTGGGGTTGCACACCTTATGTATTTATTTTATGTTGTATTGTCTGTGGCAAACCATTTTTAGGGGGCACACCCCCCCCCCCCCCTGTGCCCCTCACCCCATTGCAACGCCACTGTATGAAGCCACTATCGCACTCATTCAGGTGAAATGGGTTATGGTATGTCACCCAATTCCTCCCTGTCTTCTCCGGGTAGCCCTCTGCTATGATAGCCTAGATATTTACAAAGCACATACGAAAACGATCCTGCGATTATCCATGCATCAGGCTATATACATGGATTTTGGGCATTTCAAATCCAACTTCTAAATTTAGAAGTTGAAGAAAACGGATGAGAAATAATCAAAAATAAAAAAGGTGTTATGAAATTTACCTTGTAGCGAGTATCATGCTTGAAATTCATCACCCTTTTCTTAATTATAAATTAATAACTTGTGTCGCATGTTTGCTGGTTAGAGATACATGTATTGCTGCTGCTTTCTGTGCGCTGGTAGTGACGTATTTAGTCTAGGCATAACTTTTGGGCAAGAAATGTAAACATTGATCTGAGGAAAGAAACACACACAAACCAACAAAAGGATTAATCTAGGCCAGGATTTTTCCTATTGTTTAAATCCTATACCAAAACTCAACTATCCCTTTAATAAAGTGATAGTTGAGTTTTGGTATAGAGGGCGCTACACAAAATAATTTTTTTGTGAGATAATGAAAAACCGAGTGTCAGATTTGAAAGAGCATACAATTTTAATGACAGAATAAACGTTATTTGATCGAAATCGGTTCAGAAATGGCTGAAATATCCATGAACATAACCATTTGTAATAATTGAAGGGCCCACAATTATTCAATAATTTTGAACCAGCCGTTAAAAAACTTTTTTTAAATGCTTCCTCTTTTCAAAAATTTACAAAAGAGGATTTTAAATAGTTGTTTATTATCTCTCTATTTAATCACTATTTCTACAAACCATCACATGCACAATATCTTATTTAAAATGGTTGAAACCAATTAGTTTTTAGAGAGCGACCTCTTGAGTTTTAACAGCGCTTTTTGAATGATAACAGGCTTTTTACTTCGTCATTTGTAATGTTGTATTCCTTTTGAGCATGGTGAGTTTGTAATGTAATGGTGCAGGTTTTGGTTACTAAAATTCAGTTTGACCAAAACTGTACTCTCTTTACCAAAACTCAACTATCCCTATAAACGTTACATAATTTTGTCTCGAGGACCAAGTTATGACTCGGATGAAAGTCACAATGACAAAAAGTTAAACCATGGATCATTTTTGTGAGATATTCCGCTGTTGAGAGTATAAAGCGGACACTTTCCATGAAATTGTCATTATTTGGGGTCTTTTTATACCTGGCCCAAAGTTGTGCCACTGATGGAATTCGGGCCCAAAAGTTTAAGTGTAGATCTCTATGTGCATTGAGACAATTGGTCTGTGCACTCTTGTACAGTGAATAAATATTCACTTTAGCCAAGTTCGGCCTTTGATACTGTGATCCTAGAAGAATGCAGGTATCTGGGTGAACATCGCTACATTTGTAGTCTTGCCCACAGAGGTTTTGTATGTGACAACAGGGCTTTAAAGTCTCAAATAGTCCAATCGAGATGTAGTCTCGATCGGAGACTTACATAATAAAATAAGACGAATAAATGAGAACAAAATTTATTATTAATTTTATTAGTAAGATGTAGTTAGAGACTACATCCCTCCTCACCCGCCCAAGTCTTACTAGTATTAAATACAAGAAGTTCTCATCTTTATCATCTTCCTATGTTTGGTCCTGTAGTCATGTACCAGCTTTGAATATTGACACATGCGTGCAAGCGGGATCTCAAATGGTCCAATCGAGATATAGTCTGTCACTACCTCTTAATAATAAAATTAATATTAAATTAAGTTCTCATTTAATCTTCCTATTATTTCCCCTTTGTTGTCCTTCACAGAGAGAAGAGACCTATTATCACAACATCTCTCCGATGGTTTAGAGCCTTCCAGCCTGGTCAAACTCCTGATTGATGACCACCAAGCAGTGAACAGTGATGACAATGCTAGCGACTTCAGTCCCTGGGAAGGCTTCCCCATCACATTCTATGCCAACAGAGACACGGCCCAGTCAACCATAGTACTAGCCCGAACAATGCATCGGATGATAGATCACTGCCTCATAGATGACAATGTGACAAAGGTAAATTAACAGAGAAAATATGTTTTCAATTAATTATTGAGAAAACATGTTCAATAGCCTGATTAGGGAATACCTGAAAGTGGAAATCCTCTGTGGAGTTCTGATGTTTGCAAAAGATAAAAGAGATCACTGCCTTGTCGATGACAAAGTTTTCAAGGTAAGTTACCAGAGACATTTTTGTTTCCCTCGAGGTTCTGAATCCCTATAGCATTTGTACATATAGCCCATCAGGTTTCTGTAGGCAAGGGGAATAATTCATTATTGAGAAAACAATTTGATTCTTTCCAATCTGCTTACAGGTCAAGGCACAGCACTGAGTCAGCTTTAGGGTCATTCCATGTCAAATCACCCAATGGATTTCATCGTACCCCCTTCAAATTTGTTCATATTTGGTATGTATGATATTTCAACCTTTCAAAGCGCAAATATTTAAGTTTTATCCCAATCCGCCCAACGGTTTTGGCGCTATGGGCGATTCTTTGGGGGTAGTTTTGTCAAAAATGGGCGTGGGCACCGTTTTTCAAATCGCCATTGTCCGTTAACCGTTGGGTCAATTTATTTTTTAATGGTGTCATTGGACTGGAGATGTTATATGCAATCCATTTATGCCATTTGTTTTCATGCATGAGCGAGTTTGGATACGATAACCTTTGACCTTAGGCTTCAACCTTCCGTTTTACCTCGTGGATCAAATAATTTTGAGAATTTTGTTGGCTTAAATCTTGGCTTGATATAATATCTACAACATATGAAAGAATTGGAGATGTATTATTTCTTGTTTTTTCTACAGCCTTGTTTTAAGTTTGCAAATTTCATGTAAAATTTAATTATTTTAGACCTACACCCATGTCCAAGAATTCTATAGGGGTGTATTGTAAGAAAAAGACCTTTTCAAAGTCAGGATTAGAGCCTATTCAGACTCTGGCTCACCACTGTTAAATAGACCTGCTAATCCCCATACAATAGCAATCCAGACAAATGACATTCTAATGATACCACATGTTTCCAACCTGACAATGGCCCTGTTGCAGAAAGAGATAAATCAATTGTGAGTCAGATCAAATGTTCTAAATTCACAAATCTGATTGGTTGAAACGCAAAAAATGTCTCTCTCTGCAACAGGGCCTAGGTGGAGATGTTTTCTTGAATAAAATCTTTCAAGTTCAAATTATTGCAAACTTGTACATCAATTATGAAAGTAAATATCTACAGGTATCTCTTTTCAATTAATTTAATGTTTCTATGCAACAGAAATTCATGCAATAGTAACATCATGATTTGCAATTGTAAACATTCAACCCTGATTATTTCCAACTAAACCAAACACAAAAACAATGCTGTTTGATATTCCACTCATTTTGATTTTTAATGGCACTAAGTTGTTTTTAAATGCATTAATTGCAATAAAAAACAGTGCAATTTGAAATTTCACAAACCATAAATAATGCATTAAGCAAATGTGATGATTCACAGAAATGGACAGGCATGCGCAAGTTCTTGTGACTTTTGAAATTAGGTCATTTGTCTTTAATCTAAGCTCTTTCATAGCATGAAGAGATAAGTATCTCTGATTTTCACACATAGTGTACGAAACAACTGTAGAAATAAGCATTGGTTATACAATTATGAGCAGTTGTCTAGAGGGTAGTTACTGTTTGTGTTTGGTATAGTTGGAAAGAATCAGGTTTGAATTTGTACAAATTGCAAATCATGTTAATATTGCATGAATTTCTGATGCATAGAAACATTAAATTCATTGAAAAGGGATACCTGTAGATATTTGCTTTCATAATTGATGTACAAGTTTGCAATTTGAACTTGAACTTGAAAGATTTTATTCAAGAAAAGATCTCCACCTAGGCCCTGTTGCAGAGAGCCATTTTCTGCATTTCAACCAATCAGATGTGTGCATTTAGAACATTTGATCTGACTCACAATTGATTTATCTCTTTCTGCAACAGGGCCATTGTCAGGTTGGAAACATGTGGTATCATTAGAATGTCATTTGTCTGGATTGCTATTGTATGGGGATTAGCAGGTCTATTTAACAGTGGTGAGCCAGAGTCTGAATAGGCTCTAATCCTGACTTTGAAAAGGTCTTTTTCATACAATACACCCCTATAGAATTCTTGGACATGGGTGTAGGTCTAAAATAATTCAATTTTACATGAAATTTGCAAACTTAAATCAAGGCTGTAGAAAAAACAAGAAATAATACATCTCCAATTCTTTCATATGTTGTAGATATTATATCAAGCCAAGAGTTAAGCCAAAAAAATTCTCAAGATTATTTGATCCACGAGGTGAAATGGAAGGTCGAAGCCTAAGGTCAAAGGTTATCGTATCCAAACTCGCTCATGCATGAAAACAAATGGCATAAATGGATTGCATATAACATCCCCAGTCCAATGACAACATTAAAAAATAAATTGACCCAATGGTTAACGGACAATGGCGATTTGAAAAACGGTGCCCACGCCCATTTTTGACAAAACTACCCCCGAAGAATCGACCATAGCGCCAAAACCGTTGGCCGGATTGGGCTAAAACTTAAATCTTTGCGCTTTGAAAGGTTGAAATATCATACATACCAAATATTAGCAAATTTGAAGGGGGTACGATGAAAATTTTCACTTTTTTTGGGTGATTTGACATGGAATGACCCTTTAGTAAAAGTTTTTTAAAAAATGATATTATGTTTGCCATTGATTCAAATAAGGTTGTTCTTATGGTACTTTTAGATTTATCAGCCGCATTTGATACAATTGATCATCAAATATTTATATCTCGTTTATTTAAACGAATAGGTGTTTAATAGGTCAATGGTTTTGTCCTGGTTCCAGTCATACCTCTCTGGATGGTCTTCTGAAGTTGACATTGCAGGCAAATTGTCAAATCCAATAACGTTAGAATTTGGACTTCCCCAGGGATCAATAGGGTACTCAATTTATACTCTTCCAGTTGGGGAGATTGCCCGTCATTTTGAAATGTATTATCATCTCTATGCCGATGACATACAGTTATATATTTCTTTTCACCCCAGAACTTCAGGAGCTCTTGATAATGCCCTTTCCAAACTTCAAACATGTATTGAAAATATTAGGAAATGGATGGTAGTAAATAAGTTGAAATTGAATGATTCAAAGACTGAATTTTTTGTTGCAGCTTCAGCCTACAACCTGCACAATCTTCCAAATGTTCAGTTGAATGTTGGTAACACACTCATTAGCCCTTCAGAAACAATAAGGAATCTTGGCGTTATCTTTGATCATCGCATGTCAATGTCTCACCATATTTCTCACATTTGTAGTACTGTAACATTTTATTTAAGGAATAGTGCTAGAATCAGGAGGTTTATTGATCAATCTGCCTGTCATAATGCTGTGCGTTCTCTAGTTCTATCTCGTATTGATTATTGAAAAAGGCTTCTCTCTTCCATTCCTTCAACTCAATTAAATCGTGTGCAACGACTTCAAAATTGGGCAGCCCGATTGGTGTTTCAGGTTTCTAGGGACCACCCATCTCAGCCACTCTTGAATTCGTTGCATTGGCTTCCTTTGAAACAATGGATAATATTTAAATTACTCTTGTTTGTTTATAAAATTCTCAATAATCAAGCACCAAAATATCTAGATACTTGTTTGAATTTATACACACCTACCAGGAGGTTGGGGTCATCCAGTGATCCTCTCCGCCTCACATTTTCTGTTACTCGCACCTTGGCAGGTGATAGGACATTTACTGTATCTGCATCAAAATATTGGACTGATTTACCACTTGCTATTAGACAGTCTTCATCAGTCAGTGCCTTCAGAAAGGCTTTGAAAACACATCTTTTTAGTAGTTTGTGATTGTATTATTTTCATTGTACGTAATTGTTGTTGAATTTGATTGTAAGCGCTTTGGGCCTTATGGGAAAAGCGCGGTATAAGTAATAATAATAATAATTAAAAATAGCCTCATTGTTAATTTTGAATTACGAAATGCCCAATCGATTTAAAAACAGTTCAATTCCTTATTTTTGTTGTATCTTAAATGATTATTATTCATAAAATAGATTAGCATGCATGTTGTATTATACAGTTGTTAACTGGTGGTGGAGGGAATATCACTAAATGTTCCAATCCGAGGGATTTTAAATGCTATTGAGGGAAGATTATAAGTCCCGAGACGTAGTCGAGGGACTTATTTTCTTCACGAAATAGCATTTAAAATCCAGAGGGAACATTCCTTGATTTTCCCCGACAACAAAGTTAACAACTGTTATATCATCTGATTGTTTAAAGGGACAGGTCCACTTTTACAAAACGTCTGAACAGCTTTCAGTTGACGGATGGGGATCAGTGTAACACGCAAAAAAAAATCAGAGCGAACAGCCCTCTAATTTGGATTCTACGAATGAAAAACGAATGCGTCCCTCCATTTAAACTATATATCGGTCAATAAAGGAGTTCAACTGATTTAGCATAATATTACAACAATATAGTACTAATTCTCGTAAAGGTATTGTGAAGCCGACATTTGTGAAGCCGACATTTGTTAACGTATGTCACGGAAAAAGATCTCAAAAAGAAAGAATATATAATTACATGTAGTCAGTTTAAGCGATGTTTGGGTATTTTGCTTGGTAAACGCTCACACATTAGTACTTATGCGCGAGTCACGTAGCTAGCGCGGGTCACGTAGGGGTCATGCATACCGATCTGGCACTCCGTGAAATCTATGTACAATCTTACTCACCGGCCGAAAATACGTATGTACCTAATTAACCGACGTCCCTCAGTTTATTCAGTTTTAGGTCTATAACTCCACGAAAAAGAGATTTCAAGCCCTAAATTTTTCAGGCATGCTATTAAATGACATTTCCTTTCATATAAGACAATAACCTCGCAACTTTTGAAATTTGCAAAAGTGGATCTCTCCCTTTAAGCTAAAACAAATTTAAATCCTAATCCGTTTCGTGGATGTTGGGCTTTTCACTCACTCACAGAAACACACATCACACAACACAACACAACACACAGTTCACTAACCTGTGCACAATACAGTCGATTGTCGTACGTAGTTTGCCACTCTCCACACTTATATCTCAACATGTTCCGATCTCTGCATTTCTTTCAGAAATATTTTAAAATTGTTTCCTTCAATTATTTTAATCATTTTCTGATCAAACTGTACTGGAAATCGCTCATTTTCGTTAAAATTTGGTGCCCGCAAGGTCTACCGTAAGCGCCGGCGGGTGATATACCTCTCTGGCCATGTGTCATACAAAAATGACATGCCAATCACGTGACCATGTTTAGCCAATCAATGACGCATATTTTACTAAGTCAGATGATATTGTCTTATAATGTTCTACATGTTGCCTGGTATATTGTATACATTTACTTAGCTATTTATTTATTGGTATAATTATGATTTCAATTTGGATGTTCACATACATGTACATAACTGTATTTTAACTATTGTAACTATTATCATGTATTTTACTTTGTAAATGACTGTGCAATTCAGCTTCGGCTGCGATAATGTCATTTTGAATAAACCTTTATTGAATTGAATTAGGGAATATCTGAAAGTGGAAATCGTCTCTGGAATTCTCATGTTTTGCAATAAAGTTGATGAACAGAATTCTGTAAATCCCCGCAGTCTAGGGACAAACATGCACAATTTATTTTTCGGGAGCTACTTTTAGAGCTTTTTAATTTTTTTTCCCTCCACAGGGTATGTGATGACACACGCGGTACCCCGGGGTACCGTTGTACCCCGGGGTACCACGTTGTGTAGCGCCATCTTGTGTCCACTCGAAGCACAACCGTATTGCGTTGTGTATGCAGTGCAGCACGCGATTGTATGCACGCTATACCCTGGTACAGCCCTAAAAAATAAATAAATAATTAAACAAAATGGCGGATATTCGTTTGGTACCCCAGGGTACCATTTATGTCATGTATTGGTACAAACAATCTTTATTTCAAATTCAAAACATAGCATGATGCTACAAACATCATATTAACTAAACAAAGATAACAATAAATGAACTGTTGTACAATGACTATGTGTGAATTAACTAATTAAACAATATAAAAAACATATTTTTCAAGTAACCATTTTTTAATCAAAATATATATCTTTCATTTTTAGCTCATCCGGCCCGAAGGGCCTGATGAGCTTATGCCATGACGTGGCGTCCGGCGTCCGTCCGTCCGTCCGTGCGTCCGTCCGTCCGTCCACAGTTTTCAAAATGCTTCTTCTTCGTTATTTTTCAACCGATTTTGATTCTGATTGTTTCATAAGATAGGGCTAGGAGGGGGATTTAAAACTTCTACACAGAATCGTGAAATTCATTATCTATGGTAATTTATGCAAATTTATTCGAAATCACAAAAAATGCTTCTTCTTCATTTCTCGACCGATTTTGATTTGGTTTGCTTTATCTGGTAGAGCTAACTTTGGTACACTAAACTTCTACACAGAATTTTGAAATTTATCTCCATTAATTAATTATGGTAATTTATGCAAATTTATTCCAAAAATCACAAAAAATGCTTCTTCTCCTTAGTGCTGTAACTGACCTTGATGATCGGATCGTTTGATCAGATCGGCAAAATTTTATCGATCTTCGAAATCGGATCGATGATCGGGATCGGATGATCGGCTAAAAAAATAAATAAATAAATAAATAAATAAATAAATAATTCGTTTTTTTTTTCTTTGGAAAAATGATCCCCAAAAAACACATTTTGGGAATATAAATGAATACCGAAGCAACATATATCCATATTAATAAGCCCAAGGTAATCTTGTATGGGTATGCTTTCATTTCAAACTGATTACCTCTTCTTTTACAAAATTACTCACGCCGATTTTGAGCTTAGTCCCATGTGATTAATTTGGCGTAACCTTTCACAATCACATGGGACTAAGCTCAAAATCGGCGTGAGTAATTTTGTAAAAGGAGAGTTAATCAGTTTTAAATGAAAGCATACCCATACAAGATTACCTTGGGCTTATTCATATGGATATATGTTGCTTTGGTATTCATTTATATTCCCAAAATATGTTTTTTGGGATCATTTTCCAAAGAAAAAAAAACAGATTTTTTTTTTTTTTGTTTTTTTTTTTTTTTTTGCCGATCCGATCTTCCGATTTTTTCTGCATGATCGGAAATCGGCAAAAACGGTCCGATCATGTATGATCGGATCGTGATCGGCATGCCGATCCGATGATCGGTTACAGCACTACTCCTCCTTCATTTCTCGACCGATTTTGATTTGGTTTGCTTTATCTGGTAGAGCTAACTTTGGTACACTAAACTTCTACACAGAATTTTGAAATTTATCTCCATTAATTAATTATGGTAATTTTTAATTTTTTAATTTTAATTTTTTAATTTTTTAAATTTTATTTATTATTTTATTTTTTTTAATTGTTTTTATTTCTTTTATTTTTATTTTTTTTTTAATTTATTTTATTTATTTTTTTTTTTTTTTCCCATGTCCCTTCCGGGACGTCAAATTTATATTTTTTTCACTGTAATTTTTTATTTTTTTATTTTTATGTCCCTTCCAGGGCATCAAATTTTAATTTTTTGACCAGTTGAAAAGTGTACCACATGAAATTTGCGATATTTGATGTTGCGAGATGGCGGATGAGCGCTACGTCATTGACGTTCTGGTTATAATATGAAATTCATGCTTATTTAAACTGAGAAAATACAGGTATTTTGTTCACTAGTTTGTCTATAGCGACCGCTCAAGGGACCGGCGAAAAGTGGTCACTATAGACAGGTGGTCGCATAATACAGGTTGGCGGCCATTTTTAATTTTTGGTCGCATATTGTGCCTATATGCACATGTGTAAACAATTGGCATATGTACACGCACGTGTCCATAGTTTCATTTAGTATTTGTGCGCTACAAGAATTGAAATTATATACCGTAAAACTCCGTGTATAAGACGCACTTTTTTTCCGTCGGAAAATTTTTTTTTTTTTTTGGGACACCCGGTAGTCATGTTTAATGCATATTAAACTGGTCTAGGGCATGACAAGAGCTTTATATAAAAGGGGGAACATTTATCAAAATATACCTTTTTCCTACATAAATTATAGTGGTTAGCAAAACAAAATGCAAGTTTTTAAGCAGTAACACTGCTACTAATTGAATATTCAGATGAGTAGCAGCACTCATTTAATATTCAATTTTCTAAACAGTGGTTATACATTTTTCTCAACAAAAAAGTTATTAATGAATTTAGTATTTTGCATATTTAATGAGCATTGCTACCTCATGAATATATGAATATTCATTAAAAAAAAATATTCTAAAAAAAAAAAAAAAAAAAAGAAGTTTGTTTTTTTTATTATTTTTTTTATAGAAAGTTGGGGGTGCGTTTTATACACGAGTGCGTCTTATACACGGAGTTTTACGGTATTGGCATTATAGTTTAAATGATATTAAAAGTTTGTATTATCTTTTTAAGTGAAATTAAAATCTAAAAATGTGTCATGGTGTCATTTATTATTTTACTCATCATGAGAGAATCAGCTACGCTTATGCGCATGTGTATAGTTTTCTATAGAATTCTGAAGTCAAGATGCATTGTTTGGTCGTAACAAGCGTATGGATTTTCATTGGAAAGAGCGAGAAACAACCCGCCTCGGCGATTTAGATATTTGTTAGTTGTAAAATTCTGTTGTGATGTTGAGTAAAGTGCCTTGTTTGACGTATTTCTGTATCAGCATCAGGTACTGAAGGGCAATACTCTTTGTTTATGATTCCAGTAATAAGCGTCTCTGAAGTTCATTGTCATTTTAAAAGTTTGTTTATGCATTCACATGCTCAGAATTGGAGCCTTGAGCGACCAGAGGCGACTGAGTTGATGTCTTGGTCGCTCAAGCGCTAATTTTGTGGTCGCTATACACAGATTTATATGTGCGTAGGGCCCAAATGGGGTGGTTGCTGGTCGTGTTAGGCAGGTGGTGGCGTTACGCAGGTAACACGTGATTTTTCATGGGGGACCAGAGAGTGGTCGTTATGAGTATGCGGTCGCTATAGACAGGTGGTTGCATTAGCAGGTTTGACTGTAATAAAGAATATATATGCCAGCAACCTTTTCGAAAGTGACAAGTAAGGGGAATTAAATTTAATCTTAAAGGGTACCACCACCCAAAAATAATATTCTTATTATAGAAAGGTACCATCATTAGTATTCCATTCCTTCAACAAGTTCAGAAAAAAATATATAATTGGAAAACGCATCACCATTCTCAACCATGCGTTCATGCGGTCTGAATTGCGTAAACTATATGCGTGCAGAGCCAGAGCGCACTGTGCAGAGCGAATGAATCATCCAGGAATCTATTGACGTATGCGGGAAAGCATTGGCGCACTCGCAAATGCTTGGCCTGTATGGAACCAGGAAATAGCAGTGGTTCTGTAAGTGGTGGAAATTAATTGCTTTGTTTATGAATTACACAACCCTTTGCAAAATGTTGGGTATCTATTTGATATCACAAAACGGTACCAAAACATATAATAATGTGTTGTCCTTTGCCTGGTGGTCCCCTTTAAAGGTTGCTCCATGAAGTGGCCGGAGGCATTATGTTTTCGGGTTGTCCGTCCGTCCGTCCGCCCTGTTTTCGTTCTCGCGATATCTCAAGAACTGTTTGACGGATCAGATTCAAACTTGGTATGAGTGTAGATATTGGGGTGGCAATAATCTGATTAGATTTTGGGGTTCATGAGGTCAAAGGTCAAGGTCACAGGACTCAATGTATGTGCAAAAATGCCTCGTTTTTGCGATATCTCAAGAACCGGTTGACAGATCAATTTCAAACTTGGTATGAGTGTACATATCGGGGTGCCACTGATCTAATTAGGTTTGGAGGATCATGAGGTCAAAGGTCAAGGTCACAGGACTCAATATTTATGCGAAAATGGCTTGTAATGGCAAAATTTCACGAACTGAATGTCAGATTTCAATCAAACTCGGTACCTGAATGTATCATAAAGAGTCAACGTAGCCATAAAATGTTGGGGTGTTGAGGTCAAGGTCACAGGACTCATTATACATGCAAAAAAGCTTGTATAATGCCAAAATCTTAAGAACTAAATGTCAGATTTCAATCAAACTTGGTTCCTGAATGTTTTTTAGGGAGCCATCGAAGATCCATCTAGTTTTTAAAATATCACTCGGTTTTGAAACCAAATTTGATTGCTTCACATAGTCCAAAATATTGCAAATATTGTACTGTTCTGTGGTTTTTCAATTTAAATTTATTGAGTGACAAAATGTACCATCTTTTAACAAACCATCAATACATACAATGCCCTTTTCATACCAAGACCTATACAAAAAACACATACTCACTTGAATATAAGTATTGTACCATAGAGGCTGACAAGAGCTTGTCTTTTAGAATACTCTACAATTTGTTTTGCATTGAACTCCATGCAAATTTATGGGTGCAATCATTTTTAGGGGCGTTTTTTAGCATGAAGGGGGCCAAGTTGCCCTGAGCCCGATTTTTTTTTTGTGTGTAATGGTGCTCGACTATTATTATGATTTGAAAATTGGGCTTCGCTAGGAATCAAACCTGAGATCTCCGGACTGCTAGACCAGTGCTCTAACTATTGAGCCGCAAACACCCTTTGATAGTGGATTCATGGATAGAGCATCACTCTAGCAATCAGGGGCTCTCAGGTTTGATTCATGGTGAAGCCCAGTTTTCTTTGCTCACTTTCATTTGTTTAGTTTTAGTCTGATCAGTTTCCCACATGTTTAATAAATAATAATAATAAATGATGTGCACTTTAATACTATTTCTCTCTTTTCACCATTCTACAGTCACGAGATGTTGAAGCCCATCACTCTGCCATTCTTGCCATGTTTAGCCGCCTGCTGCATTCCACAGTCGCAACACAAAGGCATGAGCAGGACTCTGATGGCGACGATTATGTAACACAATGGGTGCGAGAATGATGTTGTATCGCATCGGAGCAAGCAGGACTCCAATGCCGATGACCATGCAGTAAATTGATGTGAGAAAGAAGACTCTACTATAAGTTAGGAGCATGAATGTAGACCATAACAACACGTCATCATGCATGGATGTCCGACATCGACGACCCTGAAGTACGATTAGTTCAAGAAAGAAGACTGTATTGTAAGTTGGGTGCATGAATATACACCGTCACAATAAATCATCATTAGCAAGTGTCCGATGTCAACAACAATACAATACAATTGGTGCAAGGATGTAGACTGTACAGTAGGTTACATGAACCAAAGAGCTATTATATAGATGGAGTCACAACAGATTCAAATCCTTTACTAGATGTTCGATGCCGCCACTGTAAACTATGCAGTGAATGTGCTCATTTGAATGGGACCTGAACTTAACTTGCAGGTGGAAACACAAATACGTTTCGGTTGATTACATACGCATTGGCACATTTCAAAGAGAGGTGTGCTTTGTTATTATAATAACTTTTCGCAAACCCGAACTCAACTAATTCGAGTACTTCTTTATTATAGATAGCAAATGCGCGCGAAATAAAAAAATGTGTGGAAATAGAAATATTCATGATGAAAATTAACGTAGTTGGCATGCGTTGGCACTATTGCGACGTATCTTATCAATTAGAGTGATATCTCAAGATTATTTTGTGTTGATGTCAATTTGTCGAAAATGATCGAAAGTGGATAAACAATGCTTCAAAGAATCATATTAATTCAAGATATATCTGGATTTTTTCTCAATTCATGTAGGAAATTATTACAATTACATCTCTATTTGACGACGCGTTCATCAAGTCTACTACTAATCATGCAATAGTCACAAATAAATGAAAATTCGTTGAATTATCATGAAATTAATAGATCGTCAGGAATTAATTAGCAAGTCGTTGGTTTCACTCGGCGGCATCGAAGATCGAACTTCAAATAAACCGCAAAGCCCCACTTTTCCTTTTGTTCGCCTTTAGAATAAAGACAGGGATTAGTGACAGTTGTGACTCCATCGATGGTAACTCCTTGCATGAACGTAGAACAAAATTGTATTGTACCTACTTACCGAATTGTATTTAACCCTAGTAAAGGGGCCAGGAGGAATCCGCCCCCCTCAAAATTTTGCGTGATAATTCCGCAACGTGTGCAGGTATCGCCGCACAGCTACATGAGTTTTTTCATAGCATATAGCCAAATTCATCTGGCCTGATTAAGGTTAAGGAGGTTATTAGATTCAAATTTTATTTTAGTTAAGCCTTTAGAGTCATCATTCATCTACGGTGACCCAATTTTTGTATTGCTTATTTCAATTGAGCTACGGAAAGTAACCGCGGCGCAGGTAATTTCTCCACTCGAAAATTGCAATTGCTAATTCAAGCAAAAGAACGCTCAGCATTAACTCCATTTTATACCTCCGCAACGAAGTGGCCGGAGCATTATGTTTTCTGGTTGTCCGTCCGTCCGTACGTACGTCCCGTTCTCGTTATCGCGATATCTGAAGAACTGGTTGACAGATTTCCACCCAAATTAGTACATGTATGTTTCTTGAGGAGCCAATGAACCGATAAGATTTTGGGGTCATGAGGTCAAAGGTCACAGGGCTCATATGCAAAAATGGCTCGTTATCGCGATATCTCAAGAACTATTTGACGGATTACCACCAAACTTGGTACATCTAGGTATCGTGAGAAGCCAATGAGCTGATTAGATTTTCGGGTCATGAGGTCATAGGTCACAGGGCTCATTATATATGCGAAAATAGCTCATTATCTCAAGAACCAATTGACTTATTGTCAGTGGTCACATTTTGGGGTCATGAGGTCAAAGGATACAGGGCTCATTGTATGTGAAAAATAGCTCTTAATCGTGATATCTCAAGATTTGGTTGACAGATTGCCATATAACTTGGTACATGTATGTGTCTTGAGGAGCCAATGAACTGATTTAGATTTAAGGGTCGCTAGGTCAAAGGTGATGCTCCTCATGTAAATGTGCAATGGCTGAGACATACATTTCAACTGTGCGCAGTCGAATATCCATCTTGTTTTAGATAATTTAACAAAATGTCAAATTATAAGAAGGAATCACAAAGCAAGGTATATTTTTTTTTGGGGGGGGGGGGGGGGGGGGGTTATAACTCATTGTTTGAAAACATTCTCAAACCATTATGGGACGTTTGCTTTTAACTTTTGATGCAGTCCCGTGCAAAGAGTTCCATGCCGTTTTCATGACAAGTTGAAACTATTTAGATCTTTGACTGCGCACAGTCGAAAGGGATGCTTCTGCCATTGCACGATTTGATATCAAGCCCAAACTGACTCGCACTGATTCAGTTTTCAAGTTTGATAATAATCGGTCAACCAGTTATCAAGATATCATTATCACAAGCATTTAATGGCATATGTGACTTGTGACCTCATGACCCCTAATCTAACCACTTCATTGGCTATTCTAAACCCCTCAAAAAAAGTTTGGAAACTCAGGTTTGATCGATTATATCTCTTTTCTTATAAAATAATGTGGGTTACATTTGGTGTCACTTAAAAGGATGTGTATTCCTCTTTAAAATGATACCAAATTTGTAAGCATCATGAGGATGGGGTATGCGCAGTATATTTGAGAATGGGTGAAGGTCAGAAGTGAAATGTCGCAAAATGCGCCAACAAACTTCAGACGGAAGGTCTGACTCTCATATCACGGTCTTTCTCAAGTTCACATTCTTTCAACGATGAATATCTTGACAATAAAGGGATACTGTTGAATATAGTATCGGAAGAAAGCCTGTTCAATTATCTTTCCAATGACACCTCACTCGTAAGGTGAAAATTGGGGAGGATCGACAGTGAAATGTTACAAAATGGATTTAATTGTGTGAAATTTAAGGCGTTGCATCCAAAAACGACTTTTTGTGGAGATATCTTAGTACTTTACTTTACATAATCTTTATGAAATTCAACATCATGTTGAAGCGTGTTAATTTTTCAATAAAATAATGCCCCATTTGTAATGGCTATGCGATTGAGGTGTATCTCTGAATGCATGGGGCTCAAAATGAATTCCCCGATTTGAAATAAATGACAAATAATGTACTATTTTTAAGGGAAATAATCATGCAATGCAATGACACTAAAAGAAAAAAAGACAAAATTTGATAATAAGAGTGATATAATCGATCAAAGTTGAGTTTCCAAACTTTTTTGAGGGGTTTAGATGCATGCATAACATGTACCAGGTTTATGGAGAATACATGTTATACCAAAATCAAATAGTCTTGAAGGAGTTAATCGGTACTGAATAACAATTATTACATAATTACTGAGGGTAAGGGCCAAATACTTAGGCCCATATTCATAAAACCACTATAGCTTTATACCATAGGTCCATTTTAAAGGGGACCACCAGGCAAAGAACAACACATAATTATATGTTTTGGTACCCTTTTTGTGATATCAAATAGCTACCTAACATTTTGCTAAGGGTTGTGTAATTCTTAAACAAAGCAATTAATTACCACCACTTACGGAACCACTATTATTTCCTGGTTCCGTACGGGCCAAACATTTGTGAGTGCGCCAATGATATTCACGCGTACGTTTGGAGACAATAGAATCCCGGACGATTCGTTCGCTCTGGACAAAGTAGTCTTCGTACATGTATGCAGACCCATAGAATGGTGATGCGTTTTCAAATTATATTTTTTTTCTGGAAACATATTTTTTTGAACTTGTTGATGGAATGGACTACTAAAGATGTTACCTTTCATTTATAAGAATATTATTTTTGGGTGGTGCTAGGGATAAGTACCGTATTTGTCGGTGTATTAACCGCATGGTTTTCCCGACGGAATTACCGACGAAAAGGGGGGTGCGGTTTGTACACGGAGATAGGAAAAATTGCATGAAAAAAAAAAATGTTGATAGTAAAATTCTTGATTTTTAGATGGTCAAAATGTGCCGAGGATAAGTAAAAAACATAATTCTTTTCCAGAGAGTTTTGGTCTATGAAATATAATTCAATTTACTGAAGGAAATTATGAGCCCCTTCCCCGATCAATCCGTAAGATTTGTTGAGTAATTGAGTTTACCAGAAAATACAACACGGAACACTATACATGGGACTGTAATAAATTCTAGCAGAAAAACAAAGACAAAACAACAAAAATTAATTAAAACGGAGATAAAAAAACTGTACCTTGATATGTTATTCCTTCTTACAAGTTCAGATTTGGTTAAATTAGCAATCAATCACGATAGGATTGGCTAACTTCAGACTGAAATTAGCCATGAATCCCGAATCGGGAGTGGCTAAACAATTTTCTAGGGTAGATTTAACCAAATCTGAACTTGTAAGAAGGAATAACATATCAAGGTACAGTTTTTTTTATCTCTGTTTTAATTAATTTTTGTTGTTTTGTCTTCGTTTTTCTGCTAGAATTTATTACAGTCCCATGTATAGTGTTCCGTGTTGTATTTTCTGGTAAACTCAATTACTCAACAAATCTTACGGATTGATCGGGGAAGGGGCTCATAATTTCCTTTATGTGCTTCAGAGACTTCAGTAAATTGAATTATATTTCATAGACCAAAACTCTTTGAAAAAGAATTATGTTTTTTACTTATCCTCGGCACATTTTGACCATCTAAAAATCAAGAATTTTACTATCAAAATTTTTTTTTCATGGAAAACCCCAAAAGTTAGGGATGCGGTTAATACACCGGAGCGGGTAATACACCGACAAATACGGTATGCAATGTCAAGTTTTCTCAGTCACTAACTGTTGTTTTACCTACTAAGTTGACTAGTTGGCAAATGAATAATCTCCAGTTGCATACCAACCCTAACATAACCCTAACCTCTAGCCCTACCACCTAAATACAGTGAAACCTCTTTATAATGAGGTCCATTGGACCATGAAAATTACCTTGTTATATCGGGTATCTCTTTAGAACAGGGTTTTTAATCCAAAGAAAATAAAGAGCTGGGACCAGCATGTTTGACTTGTTATAATAGGGCTTTATTATATCGGAGCTCTTTATGATGAGTTTCCACTGTAGCCTTGGAATGGAACTTTAGAAGCTAGTGTGGTTTTATGAATATGGACCCAGTTGTTTGTAGTGTATGTTATTGGTAAGTTTGAATTTGTATGGAATACCCTGCTGCATTTTTAGACTGAAATAATGTGCAATATTAATTGTTGTTTTTCTATGCAAAATACCCAAATGAATTGGGTTCGTAACCTGGGGGTGTATTCTGAAAACGATTTTAAGCTAACATTTATTGTATCTAGTACGTCACTAAAAAAAAATTTAGGAAATCGGTATTCTGAAACTGTCCGATTTTTGTTTTATCTACGTCATTACAAATTTTTAGCCAGCGTTCAAATTTATTGTAGTTGCCATGGAAGATATGCAAATGAGGCAAATCGGTATTCTGAAAAGAATTTTAACATAAAACTTACAACAGAATTTAAAATCACTTAGTAGCAGTTTTATCTCCGTGACTTGAATCGAAAAGTCAGCTATGCCTATGGCAGCGCTTCTTGGAGCACGTATCCTCCACGAGCATCAACACGCACGCGCGCGCATGGTCGCCCGTAAAGTTGTTCGCTCTATGTGCCGCCATCGTGATAATTTGAGTTGATTACATAATATAAAGCAAATTAGTTTGATTGATTGAAATGAAAATGAAATGAAATTTATTAAAACATAACGGGTGTAGATATCGCGCGCTTTTAGCAAACTTTGCGCGCGCATGAGATTAAACGCGCTTATTTTGGACACAAGTAAGTCAGAGATTCAAAGGTCATGAGTGTTACCGTTCCCCCCATAAATATATCGGAAATTATAGTGCCGTAAATTCGTTATCATTTTTCATTCAAATCATCTGACAACACAACCATACAAAAACAATGACAAGACAGCTTGAAAAAACACTTCCATTAAATACATGTAATAATAGTTAATTGACAAAAACGGCCTCGAACTCGATTCCAACATGAATCTTTGAGACCAAACAAATCTTTTTTCACAGTCATGTCCGACTTTATCATTATGATTATTATATCTTATTACGTTCAAACAAATAGTATACATAAACTTGCAATATAAATTTTAATCACGGCGTAATTCCCACATGGTCTTAAAATCATATGCAAATGATTAAAAATATTGATGTAAGCAATATTTTCATTGGTCAAAGGAGCAGCAAGGGGCGTGGCTTTAATTTACAACGCGCACTGGCGTAAGCGTTAAAATTTCCTTAAAATCTTTTTCAGAATACCGATTAAAAAAAATTTTAGCGCAATTTTATTTTAGGGAGATAAAATTTTTATCTCCGCTACATTTTCAGAATACACCCCCAGATCTTGTTTTATAAGTATGATTTATGATATTCTGCTTGTTCTTTTTATCATGATCTGTCTGTTCTAACCGTAGTTCTATACAGCCCGCCATAGAATTCATATGTTCTATTTCGACTTTTCTAAGTCAAATCTTTGTTGAATTTTGGTATTGAAATTGTACATCAATTAGCTTGCAATGTACATGTATTATGAAATGATTTGTATTTCTTGATCTGAATAGAACAAGTAATTGAAGATGGTGAATCAAGAAACTGGAAATCTATTTGTGTACCTTTCCCATGCTTCACAGAAGAAGACACTTTATAATTGGCAATATAATTACACAGACTACAGTAAGTTTCCAGTTTGTTTTATTCATGAAGTAAATGACTACCGTAAAACTCCGTGTATAAGGCGCACTTTTTTTCCGTCGGGAAAATTTCAAAGTCGGGGGTGCGCCTTATACACAGGTACAGCAAAAAAAAAAAAAAATTTGAATTTCTTTTTTTTTTTAGAATTTTTTTTTTGGGGACACCCTGTAGTCATGTTCAATGCATATTACACTGGTCTAGGGCATGACAAGAGCTTGATATGAGGGGGAGCATTTATCAACATATACCTTTTTCCTACATAAATGATAGTGGTTATCAAAACAAAATGCAAGTTTTTAAGCAGTCACACTGCTACTAATTGAATATTCAGATATTCATGAGTAGCAGCACTCATTTAATATTCAATTTTCTAAACAGTGGTTATACATTTTTTTTCATTAAACAAAGTTATTAATGAATTTAGTATTTTGCATATTTAATTAGCTTTGCTACTCATAAATATATGAATATTCATGAGCAACAGTGTTATTGCTCAATAAATGTGCAATTTTTGTAATAACCACTATGTTTTATTTTAGAAAATGTATATGTTGATGAATGCTAAATTAAACATTAAGCCCTTGTTATACCCTATAACAGTGATGTAAGCTTTCCAACAGAACTACAGGGTGACTAAAACAAAATACAGGGTGTCTAAAAAAAAAAAAATGTTTTTAAAAGATATATATATATATATATTTTTTTAAATAGAAAGTTGGGGGTGCGCCTTTGTGACGGCGACCCATAGCCGCTTTGATGTAATTAAGCGTGCCATAGGCACGCGACGTTGATTTTTAACATGGTTTCATTGAAAGCAACATCTCGGCAGTTTTGTGTATTCTTTTTGTGTATTCTTTACTTCTTTTGAGAGGAACTCGGGAGAGTTTGGTGGTTATGGAGTTCCAATTATCATCAACTCATAACATGGGGGCTTGTAGCCGGAAGAATTTGTAGTGTTTCTGCAAGTTTAGGTAGTAAATTGCCGATTATTTTGTGATGTGTGTTTGAATTGATGTTGCCTGTTAATATCCCGCCGTACTCGTACGGTGTATACAGTTATCGGTTGTGTGCGCGCCGATTGTTGTGGGTCGCTGTGACGGTGGATTTGCCCGTGCAGTGTGTGTATAGTACGTGCTGAGTGAGTTTGTGTATACTTGGTTTAATTGTATACGGGTTGCACTGTGGGAATAAAGTGCTGGGTTTTTTCTAGGCATTTTGCAGTGTGTGAGAGAACTCGTCAGTTAGTTTTTTAGCTGGGATATTCCGTTTTGGAATGTGAATTCACTTTGTTTGAATTCTAGGGTACATTTGTAGTTGTAGCGTTTGTGTATACGTGGGCTATTTTGATTGTAGAATTGCATTGGATGCAGTGATAGGGCTGTGATGTAATTGTCAGAATAGTTGTCGCTGTCTAGAATTGGCAGAAGTATACAAGACATTGCAGTTAGGATGATAAACTAGTGGCTTAGTACAAGTTTATTGTTAAGTGTACCAAGTTAGTGTTTTCTGTGGTTTGAGTGCCGACTTCAGGAAGTCCGACGTGGCAACTCGAGTATTATTGTCGGTTAGAGTGGCGACTTTATGGAAAATCACAGAAATTGTACCATTCTGGTATTTCATGGCTGTACGGAGCTGTGCAGTTGAGCTTTGCGCATGTGTGAATCATTGGAATTGTATCTCGGAGTCCGTCCATACAATTTTTGATGTTGGTTTTGACATTCTGTCATTGACTTATCACCCTTCGGAGTCTGACCAGGTGATGATGTGTATTTTGCACATGTAGATATTTTCAATGTTTTGTGTGATGAGTCAAGTTTGTCTAGATGCTATGTTGTCCTTCGGAGTCTGACCAGACAAGTAGTATAGTGGTTACTGTTACAGTTTTCACCCTTCGGAGTTTGTCCAGGTGAAGCAGTGCGGTGTTGCCTTGCTGGTAGTAGTTAAGTAATTTGTAAATTTGCACATGTATCAAGTTATGTCAGTGTGTCGACCCATTTGTCTTTCGGAGTTGGACCAGGCAGAACGTGGTTGTCAATTTAGTGCACCAATTGATCGTCTCTCTGAGGTGGACCAGGCGTGAAGGAGCAGTGGATTTTCTAGTCATCTGTAATTCGGAGCCTGACCTTAGCAGAGCTAGGAGATTACTGTAGGTGGTACATGTTGTTTTACATAACTTTGTGTTTGACAGACTACAAGTTGGTTATTCTACATTCAGTAGTTTGCATTAGCATAGCTTAGTACCTGTTTTGTAACTTTGTCAAGCATGGATGCCCTGTTTGATGTAGATGAATTTGTTGAAGATGTCACGGTAGGCAAATTGAAATGTCTGAGGAAAGTCTACTTGAAAGAAGTAGCACACTATTACAGTGTTTGTTTTCCTCCAACTGCTAGGAAAGCTGGAATTCTTGGGTTAGTGTTGCGGCATCTTGGCTTGGATAAAATAGAAAAGATTAATGCCAGTCGTATTGCACAAGCTAAGTTTGAGTTGGAGCAAGCAAGACTTAATTTGGAAATAGAGAGAGCAGAATTGGAGAAACTGAAGTTAGAGAATTTGCGACGAGGGGTAAAGTTGAAGGAAGCTGGAGAGGCTGAGTGCCTTGCTGATGTCATTTTGGTTGAGCCAATCCCAGGGCTGGGTGAGTTGGTGCCAGATTTTGTTCTGGATGAGTTTCCTTGCGATGAGTTTGTGTCTCTGCAAGTTTGTGGTGAAGACAACATCCCTGGAGATGAAATTCCTGTGATGGAGAAGACTGCTCTACCAGGAGGCGAGCCAGCTGGGTACTGGACAGATGTTCTGACTGAGCCGGATGGGTGTGGACGTCAGATGGATGAAGCCTCTTCCTCCGCTGCTTGCAATCCAGGTGATTGCAGGACTGTGATTGGGTCAGGGGATGGACCAGGTGGAGAGTTGATGGGTGGAGACTGGACAGATGACTGGACGAGACCTGGTGGATACCAGAGGGATGACGCGTCATCGGCAGATTCAGCTTGTAGTCCAGGTGACCGCAGGCATAGTCAGCCTGCACTCCAGGAGCCTCATGATGTCGGGGAAGCTGACCAGACTGTGGAGAAGCGACAAGGCGGTCGATATCTGGCCAGTGCTGCTAGATGGCGTCATGGTGGTCAACGCAGGGCCAGAGTTCGTAGACGGCGACGATGTGGTCGAGGACGTGCCATGGAAGCGAGGAGGCGAGCAGGAGCTCGTCGAAGGGTTCGGACTCGCGTACGACGTGGAGGATGTGATGCTGGAAGATGTTCGCGGATGCCCCGGTGCAAGTCGCGAGGTCGTCGTGGGAGACGGCGTAGGGACCATCCCGATGCTGATCTGCGTGTTCGCGGTCAACATGAACTATTTCCGATGGCCAATACGGAACCGAGAAGCCAGTACTTACCGTTTGAGATACTGGACTTCAAGAAAAGGAAAAAATAATTGATTGATCTTTGTCTTTAAGCCAAATGGACTGATACCAAAAGCACAAAGAAATGGACTGGAAATGACAAAGACACCTTGACAGTGAAGCAGTGGCCTTTGCTGGTGATGTAGCGCATTCTGCTGGTGCCAGTGGGAGAGAGAGGACGTCGTTGGCGAGGGAAGCGCGGCACTGGAGGTCGACGATCGACGATGATGGAACGGTCTGTGATTAATTATGAAGAATTGGACTTCAAACAGAAATTAGAAACACAGTGAAATGAGAACGTGGACACAAAATTTGTATTGACATTGAAATGATTGAATCACTGTGAACAAAGGAATGAGCAGATATTGGAGTGAACATTAAAACAAAAAATAACACTTCAAATTTCAGCTCAAAGAGGACTCAGTAAAGAGAATCGGGAAAGACTGAAATTATATTCTGATGAACATTTAAAGAAAAAGAAATAAAATATTTCTTTTGTAATATATGTACCGGTAATAAGTTTTTGGAAAACTGTACTATTGCATTAAGTTAAATGTTTTTGTTTTTTTAACAGGATTGCTGGGCAGACTGTGGATTACTTGAAGAGATAATTATTCATTTGTTTTTCTTTCTTTTACAGGATGGTTCATATCAAAAGATTGATGCAGCTAGCAGTTGATATGGGGAAGAAATGTATTATTTGCATGTTGTAAGAAAAGTTGGTGTACCTTTTCTTTAGTGACAGATAATATAGAGGTATTTGAAGCTAAGAAGTTTCTGTGGAAAATAAATTGTACAATTTTGCGAAAAAGATATGTGAATTGTAATGCCAAAAGGAAATGATTGGTATTAGACATTTTATTGATTGCAAGCATGTATTTTTGTGATTTTAAGAAAATGTTTGTTTAAAAAGAAAAACTAATCACAAGGTATTGTTTGTTTTTAGGTAATAATCAGGAAATATACATGTTTGTATTTATAAACATTGATAGTATTATTGTCTTCATGCATCATTGGAAATGTGTGCAATTAAACAGTTTTGATAGATGCAGAATGTAGTGTCCGATTTCGGATACGAGTAATTCATTTAGTACATAAATTGTTAAAATGTAAGTTTTTGCATTTTTGACTCATGTCTTGTGGTTTGTATGATTATATGGGTAGGGTTTAATAATACGATCATGATTTGAACTTAGTTTTTGTAGTAAAATTCAGTGAAAATGCTTTTGAGTAGCAGGAAAAGTTACGGTTATATTTAATGAGTGACGTCATAGTCAAGTTATGAATATTCATGTTCTAGTCAGGATCGATAGATGAGAGCTCTTGGAAATGTTTGTTATCGATCTAATTTGAGATAACCGATCCTGTTTGTTAAATATGTATTATGCTCACTTTATTTTTTCTGTTGAGAAATGAATAGTCCTGGCAGGCTAGACAGTGATGAAAGTTTGAAAGTCTATGATATAGTTATTGACAATGTGAAAATCATAGGGCTTAGTTTATATACGTTCAGTTTCGTATTTGTCTTATAATGCCAGGAGCAGGTTGGGGTCATTTATTTTTATTGTATAAATGCCCTCTTTAAGGAGGGAAGTGTGACGGCGACCCATAGCCGCTTTGATGTAATTAAGCGTGCCATAGGCACGCGACGTTGATTTTTAACATGGTTTCATTGAAAGCAACATCTCGGCAGTTTTGTGTATTCTTTTTGTGTATTCTTTACTTCTTTTGAGAGGAACTCGGGAGAGTTTGGTGGTTATGGAGTTCCAATTATCATCAACTCATAACACCTTATACACGGAGTTTTACGGTATCTGCTTTGACTGGATAAATTATAAAATATGCCAAATTGAACAAAACATAGTCTTCTGCTTATGTTCCAAATGTTCATAATGCAGAAATTTAATGTAAATTTAAAACATATCAAAATAGCGGGGAGAAAGATTCAAACAGGTCAAAAGAGCATTGTCTGTTGTACTCAAAATGGCATGGTGCATGTGTATGTTATTCAAAACAATGTAAATGCTAACAGTGTGGGACAAATTGCTTGCGTTTGCAGGGAATAATTTTCGCAATTCGCGATGTATTTTTAGCCATTTGCTATGCATATTTGTTTATGAATCGCACTTGTGCGCTGCAATGCAAGATGTGGAAACATACATGTTTCACACACAGCCAGCCCTGTGTATATATGCAAACGTATGCAGACATACAAATGTATGCAGTCTTTTTTATACCAGGAAAATTAGAAACCTTAGAAATAAAGGGGGTGGCATCGTAAGGTAAGACCCATCACACGGCGCATCATTGCTAAACTGCGCTAAAACGGCCGTTTATGCCCTTTTAAGGCAATAGGGAAGCTTTTAAACACTATCGAAAACCAATCTTCGTCGAATCTGCACGATATTGCTTGAAACGAATATATTTTGCTCTACAATCTCCACTTTGCTTGTTTCGAAATTTTGTAGAACAAGGAAAAAAATCGAATCTGAGAAAACAAAATTTGACCCTCAACAATATGCCCCCAAATCAATTTATATGCGCTAAAACGGCCGTTTATGCCCTTTTAAGGCAATAGGGAAGCTTTTAAACACTATCGAAAACCAATCTTCGTCGAATCTGCTCGATATTGCTTGAAACGAATACATTTTGCTCTACAATCTCCACTTTGCTTGTTTCGAAATTTTGTAGAACAAGGAAAAAAATCGAATCTGAGAAAACAAAATTTGACCCTCAACAATATGCCCCCAAATCGATTTATATGAGCTAAAACGGCCGTTTATGCCCTTTTAAGGGAATAGGGAAGCTTTTAAACACTATAGAAAACCAATCTTCGTCGAATCTGCTCGATATTGCTTGAAACGAATACATTTTGCTCTACAATCTCCACTTTGCTTGTTTCGAAATTTTGTAGAACAAGGAAAAAAATCGAATCTGAGAAAACAAAATTTGACCCTCAACAATATGCCCCCAAATCAATTTATATGCGCTAAAACGGCCGTTTATGCCCTTTTAAGGCAATAGGGAAGCTTTTAAACACTATCGAAAACCAATCTTCGTCGAATCTGCTCGATATTGCTTGAAACGAATACATTTTGCTCTACAATTTCCACTTTGCTTGTTTCGAAATTTTGTAGAACAAGGAAAAAAATCGAATCTGAGAAAACAAAATTTGACCCTCAACAATATGCCCCCAAATCGATTTATATGAGCTAAAACGGCCGTTTATGCCCTTTTAAGGGAATAGGGAAGCTTTTAAACACTATAGAAAACCAATCTTCGTCGAATCTGCTCGATATTGCTTGAAACGAATACATTTTGCTCTACAATCTCCACTTTGCTTGTTTCGAAATTTTGTAGAACAAGGAAAAAAATCGAATCTGAGAAAACAAAATTTGACCCTCAACAATATGCCCCCAAATCGATTTATATGCGCTAAAACGGCCGTTTATGCCCTTTTAAGGCAATATGGAAGCTTTTAAACACTATCGAAAACCAATCTTCGTCGAATCTGCTCGATATTGCTTGAAACGAATACATTTTGCTCTACAATCTCCACTTTGCTTGTTTCGAAATTTTGTAGAACAAGGAAAAAAAAAAAAATCTAAGAAAACAAAATTTGACCCTCAGCAATATGCCCCCAAATCGATTTATATGCGCTAAAACGGCCGTTTATGCCCTTTTAAGGCAATAGGGAAGCTTTTAAACACTATCGAAAACCAATCTTCGTCGAATCTGCTCGATATTGCTTGAAACGAATACATTTTGCTCTACAATCTCCACTTTGCTTGTTTCGAAATTTTGTAGAACAAGGAAAAAAATCGAATCTGAGAAAACAAAATTTTACCCTCAACAATATGCCCCAAAATCGATTTATATGCGCTAAAACGGCCGTTTATGCCCTTTTAAGGTAATAGGGAAGCTTTTAAACACTATCGAAAACCAATCTTCGTCGAATCTGCTCGATATTGCTTGAAACGAATACATTTTGCTCTACAATCTCCACTTTGCTTGTTTTGAAATTTTGTCGAACAAGGACAAAAATCAAATCTAAGAAAACAAAATTTGACCCTCAACAATATGCCCCCAAATCGATTTATATAAGCTAAAACGGTCGTGTATGCCCTTTTAAGGCAATAAGGAAGCTTTTAAACACTATAGAAAACTAATCTTCGTCGAATCTGCTCGATATTGCTTGAAACGAATACATTTTGCTCTACAATCTCCACTTTGCTTGTTTCGAAATTTTCTAGAACAAGGAAAAAAAAATCGAATCTGAGAAAACAAAATTTGACCCTCAACAATATGCCCCCAAATCAATTTATATGCGCTAAAACGGCCGTTTATGCCCTTTTAAGGCAATAGGGAAGCTTTTAAACACTATCGAAAACCAATCTTCGTCGAATCTGCTCGATATTGCTTGAAACGAATACATTTTGCTCTACAATCTCCACTTTGCTTGTTTCGAAATTTTGTCGAACAAGGACAAAAATCAAATCTAAGAAAACAAAATTTGACCCTCAACAATATGCCCCCAAATCGATTTATATGCGCTAAAACGGCCGTTTATGCCCTTTTAAGGCAATAGGGAAGCTTTTAAACACTATCGAAAACCAATCTTCGTCGAATCTGCTCGATATTGCTTGAAACGAATACATTTTGCTCTACAATCTCCACTTTGCTTGTTTCGAAATTTTGTAGAACAAGGAAAAAAATCGAATCTGAGAAAACAAAATTTGACCCTCAACAATATGCCCCCAAATCGATTTATATGCGCTAAAACGGCCGTTTATGCCCTTTTAAGGTAATAGGGAAGCTTTTAAACACTATCGAAAACCAATCTTCGTCGAATCTGCTCGATATTGCTTGAAACGAATACATTTTGCTCTACAATCTCCACTTTGCTTGTTTCGAAATTTTGTAGAACAAGGAAAAAAATCGAATCTGAGAAAACAAAATTTGACACTCAACAATATGCCCCCAAATCAATTTATATGCACTAAAACGGCCGTGTATGCCCTTTTAAGGCAATAGGGAAGCTTTTAAACACTATCGAAAACCAATCTTCGTCGAATCTGCACGATATTGCTTGAAACGAATATATTTTGCTCTACAATCTCCACTTTGCTTGTTTCGAAATTTTGTAGAACAAGGAAAAAAATCGAATCTGAGAAAACAAAATTTGACCCTCAACAATATGCCCCCAAATCAATTTATATGCGCTCAAACGGCCGTTTATGCCCTTTTAAGGCAATAGGGAAGCTTTTAAACACTATCGAAAACCAATCTTCGTCGAATCTGCTCGATATTGCTTGAAACGAATACATTTTGCTCTACAATCTCCACTTTGCTTGTTTCGAAATTTTGTAGAACAAGGAGAAAAATCGAATCTGAGAAAACAAAATTTGACCCTCAACAATATGCCCCCAAATCGATTTATATGAGCTAAAACGGTCGTTTATGCCCTTTTAAGGCAATAGGGAAGCTTTTAAACACTATCGAAAACCAATCTTCGTCGAATCTGCTCGATATTGCTTGAAACGAATACATTTTGCTCTACAATCTCCACTTTGCTTGTTTCGAAATTTTGTAGAACAAGGAAAAAAAATCGAATCTGAGAAAACAAAATTTGACCCTCAACAATATGCCCCCAAATCGATTTATATGAGCTAAAACGGTCGTTTATGCCCTTTTAAGGCAATAGGGAAGCTTTTAAACACTATCGAAAACCAATCTTCGTCGAATCTGCTCGATATTGCTTGAAACGAATACATTTTGCTCTACAATCTCCACTTTGCTTGTTTCGAAATTTTGTAGAACAAGGAAAAAAAAAAAATCTAAGAAAACAAAATTTGACCCTCAGCAATATGCCCCCAAATCGATTTATATGCGCTAAAACGGCCGTTTATGCCCTATTAAGGCAATAGGGAAGCTTTTAAACACTATCGAAAACCAATCTTCGTCGAATCTGCTCGATATTGCTTGAAACGAATACATTTTGCTCTTCAATCTCCACTTTGCTTGTTTCGAAATTTTGTCGAACAAGGACAAAAATCAAATCTAAGAAAACAAAATTTGACCCTCAACAATATGCCCCCAAATCGATTTATATAAGCTAAAACGGTCGTGTATGCCCTTTTAAGGCAATAAGGAAGCTTTTAAACACTATAGAAAACCAATCTTCGTCGAATCTGCTCGATATTGCTTGAAACGAATACATTTTGCTCTACAATCTCCACTTTGCTTGTTTCGAAATTTTCTAGAACAAGGAAAAAAATCGAATCTGAGAAAACAAAATTTGACCCTCAACAATATGCCCCCAAATCAATTTATATGCGCTAAAACGGCCGTTTATGCCCTTTTAAGGCAATAGGGAAGCTTTTAAACACTATCGAAAACCAATCTTCGTCGAATCTGCTCGATATTGCTTGAAACGAATACATTTTGCTCTACAATCTCCACTTTGCTTGTTTCGAAATTTTGTAGAACAAGGAAAAAAATCGAATCTGAGAAAACAAAATTTGACCCTCAACAATATGCCCCCAAATCAATTTATATGCGCTAAAACGGCCGTTTATGCCCTTTTAAGGCAATAGGGAAGCTTTTAAACACTATCAAAAACCAATCTTCGTCGAATCTGCTCGATATTGCTTGAACCGAATACATTTTGCTCTACAATCTCCACTTTGCTTGTTTTGAAATTTTGTCGAACAAGGACAAAAATCAAATCTAAGAAAACAAAATTTGACCCTCAACAATATGCCCCCAAATCGATTTATATAAGCTAAAACGGTCGTGTATGCCCTTTTAAGGCAATACGGAAGCTTTTAAACACTATAGAAAACTAATCTTCGTCGAATCTGCTCGATATTGCTTGAAACGAATACATTTTGCTCTACAATCTCCACTTTGCTTGTTTCGAAATTTTCTAGAACAAGGAAAAAAAATCGAATCTGAGAAAACAAAATTTGACCCTCAACAATATGCCCCCAAATCAATTTATATGCGCTAAAACGGCCGTTTATGCCCTTCTAAGGCAATAGGGAAGCTTTTAAACACTATCGAAAAACAATCTTCGTCGAATCTGCTCGATATTGCTTGAAACGAATACATTTTGCTCTACAATCTCCACTTTGCTTGTTTCGAAATTTTGTAGAACAAGGAAAAAAAATAAAATCTAAGAAAACAAAATTTGACCCTCAGCAATATGCCCCCAAATCGATTTATATGCGCTAAAACGGCCGTTTATGCCCTTTTAAGGCAATAGGGAAGCTTTTAAACACTATCGAAAACCAATCTTCGTCGAATCTGCTCGATATTGCTTGAAACGAATACATTTTGCTCTACAATCTCCACTTTGCTTGTTTCGAAATTTTGTAGAACAAGGACAAAAATCAAATCTAAGAAAACAAAATTTGACCCTCAACAATATGCCCCCAAATCGATTTATATGAGCTAAAACGGTCGTTTATGCCCTTTTAAGGCAATAGGGAAGCTTTTAAACACTATAGAAAACCAATCTTCGTCGAATCTGCTCGATATTGCTTGAAACGAATACATTTTGCTCTACAATCTCCACTTTGCTTGTTTTGAAATTTTGTCGAACAAAGACAAAAATCAAATCTAAGAAAACAAAATTTGACCCTCAACAATATGCCCCCAAATCGATTTATATAAGCTAAAACGGTCGTGTATGCCCTTTTAAGGCAATACGGAAGCTTTTAAACACTATAGAAAACTAATCTTCGTCGAATCTGCTCGATATTGCTTGAAACGAATACATTTTGCTCTACAATCTCCACTTTGCTTGTTTCGAAATTTTCTAGAACAAGGAAAAAAATCGAATCTGAGAAAACAAAATTTGACCCTCAACAATATGCCCCCAAATCAATTTATATGCGCTAAAACGGCCGTTTATGCCCTTCTAAGGCAATAGGGAAGCTTTTAAACACTATCGAAAAACAATCTTCGTCGAATCTGCTCGATATTGCTTGAAACGAATACATTTTGCTCTACAATCTCCACTTTGCTTGTTTCGAAATTTTCTAGAACAAGGAAAAAAAATCAAATCTAAGAAAACAAAATTTGACCCTCAGCAATATGCCCCCAAATCGATTTATATGCGCTAAAACGGCCGTTTATGCCCTTTTAAGGCAATAGGGAAGCTTTTAAACACTATCGAAAACCAATCTTCGTCGAATCTGCTCGATATTGCTTGAAACGAATACATTTTGCTCTACAATCTCCACTTTGCTTGTTTCGAAATTTTGTAGAACAAGGAAAAAAATCGAATATGAGAAAACAAAATTTGACCCTCAACAATATGCCCCCAAATCAATTTATATGCGCTAAAACGGCCGTTTATGCCCTTTTAAGGCAATAGGGAAGCTTTTAAACACTATCAAAAACCAATCTTCGTCGAATCTGCTCGATATTGCTTGAAACGAATACATTTTGCTCTACAATCTCCACTTTGCTTGTTTCGAAATTTTGTCGAACAAGGAAAAAAATCAAATCTAAGAAAACAAAATTTGACCCTCAGCAATATGCCCCGAAATCGATTTATATGCGCTAAAACGGCCGTTTATGCCCTTTTAAGGCAATAGGGAAGCTTTTAAACACTATCAAAAACCAATCTTCGTCGAATCTGCTCGATATTGCTTGAAACGAATACATTTTGCTCTACAATCTCCACTTTGCTTGTTTCGAAATTTTGTCGAACAAGGAAAAAAATCAAATCTAAGAAAACAAAATTTGACCCCCAGCAATATGCCCCGAAATCGATTTATATGCGCTAAAACGGCCGTTTATGCCCTTTTAAGGCAATAGGGAAGCTTTTAAACACTATCGAAAACCAATCTTCGTCGAATCTGCTCGATATTGCTTGAAACGAATACATTTTGCTCTACAATCTCCACTTTGCTTGTTTCGAAATTTTGAAGAACAAGGAAAAAAATCGAATCTGAGAAAACAAAATTTTACCCTCAACAATATGCCCCCAAATCGATTTATATGCGCTAAAACGGCCGTTTATGCCCTTTTAAGGTAATAGGGAAGCTTTTAAACACTATCGAAAACCAATCTTCGTCGAATCTGCTCGATATTGCTTGAAACGAATACATTTTGCTCTACAATCTCCACTTTGCTTGTTTCGAAATTTTGTCGAACAAGGAAAAAAATCAAATCTAAGAAAACAAAATTTGACCCTCAGCAATATGCCCCCAAATCGATTTATATGCGCTAAAACGGCCGTTTATGCCCTATTAAGGCAATAGGGAAGCTTTTAAACACTATCGAAAACCAATCTTCGTCGAATCTGCTCGATATTGCTTGAAACGAATACATTTTGCTCTACAATCTCCACTTTGCTTGTTTCGAAATTTTGTAGAACAAGGAAAAAAATCGAATCTGAGAAAACAAAATTTGACCCTCAACAATATGCCCCCAAATCAATTTATATGCGCTAAAACGGCCGTTTATGCCCTTTTAAGGCAATATGGAAGCTTTTAAACACTATCGAAAACCAATCTTCGT